>VDFB02000017.1:524333457-524361752 GCA_007258455.2 Sequoia sempervirens
CAAAATCAAAAAAGAAAAGATAAAGTATGACATATAGAAGAATAGAGGTACAAATAGAGGAAGTGCATAAAGAGATGGAGAAAATAAAATGCACATTACAAGAGAACACGATACACACATACAAAAGAAAATGTAAAAGGCTAGTAATGCAAATGCAAGTCAACCAGTAACTGAGTTATTGGCTTTGCAATCTCAAGTAGTATAAGTGAAATGTGAATAACGTAGTTAAGGAACAAGGACAAATGCATTACTAGGACAAGGCTAACAACCTCTTGCCCCCACTGAGTGCAAGGAAAGAATGAGCCAAGATAAGTGATGGGAAATATCATGCAATAGTGATAATGGAAACTTATACAACTATTTACATGATGAGGTTAGTGATAGGGTACTATGGGATGATAGGATAACAGTCAGTATCAGTGAAGTGATACTTACTCAGTATGTCCTTCAATGTCTAGCATTCATTAGTTTGGTGCTTAGGAACATGATGGAATTTACAATAAGGTAAACCATAATCTTTAGGATGGATTACCAACCTATTCATAGGTGGTAATAAGATGAGACCTCTGTTTAAAAGTATTTAGAGTTTTTGTTCAAACTCAGGTGATGGATGGAGAGGAAACTCTAGTTTTTTCAATTTTTAAGTTTGTTTGTGTTTACTATATTCACCTTTTTCATGGATAGGAGGAAGAGGACCCATTGGGATCCTATCATCCATGACATTGGAATCATGTAAAGGTTGTTCATGTGGAAGGAGAACATTCAAATCAAGATGGGAATCAAAGATCACCATGCCATCATTTTGAAGTCTCCAATATTCAAAGGGATGCTTGTTGTCATGAGAAGGATCTTGATATTATAATTCTATGGTGTTCTCATATGTTGGTTTTTGTTCTAAAAGTTTATGTATATTATGTTCAATTGTTGTGTCACATCCTTGTTTATTTAAGATAGTAAGACCTTTGCCATAAGTTTCTTCAAGGTTGATTGGTGTGTTTGTAACTTTTTTATCATAAAATGGTTGAGAAGGTGGTTGTGTAGAAGAAATAGGTCCACCTTTTAGAGGGAACTTAGGTCCTTCATTCATTTCAGGATGTAAGTAACCAAACATGTTAGGAGGTGAGACAGTAGGAAGATCTTGTGACTTCATGGAGGGGCAAAAAGTTGCATTGGCTTCAAGGTTGTCAACGAATTCATGTAAGAAATTATTCATGCTATCATCATCTTATCCAATTATGTAAACAACATGAGGAGGACATTCATGAGGAGTTGAAGGAGCATGAGGAAGCTCAAGATCATTAGGATCACAACCAAAGGAACAATTTGACATGTCCACTAAGGCTTTCAAAGACATCCAAAACTTATTAAATCAAAAGGCCATAGTAAGAAGGAGTGAAATAAAACTAATATGCAAGAAGGTGAATAAAACAAAAAATTTGGAAAGTATGACAAATAGTAATAGTAGAAAACTATAACACAGAAAATGCCCAAAAAATGCCTAAAATGTAGTTTAGAATATGCAACTAGACTAATTCACCCAGGGTGGCGAATGATTCCAAGAATGAATTGTGTATGTGATTTTTTAGAAAATTTAAAGTTATTTTGATGCTTTTTAGATTCAAAACTAGGATGTAGATGCATAATTTTAGTTTTTGTATTGTTTTGAAGTGCAAAAATGAAATCTATATGATGTTTCACTAATGCAATGTTGTAAACACTAGGATACAAAACCTAATTCAAGGATGATGTAAGAAAACCTAGGATTTAAATGAACTTATAATCATAAGTAAAAATTCTCTAAAGTTAGGGTCACCAAAATGGAAACAAAGATATTGGCAACCTAATTCTATATGCTCCTTCTAGGGTTTTTCACCTAAAAGGAGATAAGATTGGAGCCAAAATGAAATGTTTACACTCAAAGAGGGATATGATATACATGAAATATTCCTAAATGAAGTAAACTAAATGAAAATATAACTAAAAAATACTATTGATTATGTATGCAAAACTAAGAAATTTGAAGTGTTCGAAAACACAATGTGATATGCAGAAATGAACTAGAAACGCATGCACAAATGAAATTAGGGCAATGGGGAAACTAAACAAAGTGCAGCTGGAATAAAATTTGATGCAATAAGATTTTGGAATGTCTCAAAAGTCAGCATTGATGACCAGTCAGGACTTATTTGCCAGCGTGGTGAATCAATGCGTTCTTCTAGTAAACTTTGTTGAAACTGGTTTTTGACTATCAAGAACTGAAAACTAAAGAAAATAAAATTCCAGCCTAGTAGTGGGACTCATTCGCCATTGATGGTGAATCAGTCCTTCCACAAAAATTTGCAAATTCTGAAGTCAACTCTATGGGTCCAGTCCTCACTTGTCTTCTGTCCAAGTTGGCCAATGAAACTACAGAAAATAGGTTGAATGTTGTCTTCAAGATTCAATTAGGGTTTGTTTGAATTGAATAGATTTGATGATTTATTGACCACTTTTCAACACCTATTTCTTTGACAAATCTTCCTACAAGACTTGCAAACACACATGCAAAGAGGGAAAATGGATTTAAAATTTAGAGTATAGGTATTTGCCTTGGTCAAATCCCACTTTGGTAATCAAACCCTTCATAATGAAATGAAAACAAGAAAGGAATGATGAATAAACAACATGAAAATGTTCTAAACTCAAGAGCCCTTGTTGAAATCTGAAGATGTGTCAATGGTTGCTCAGATGCTTGATAATTGCTTGATTGAATGATTCTAAGATGCTTAGTTGATGAATGAGATTGAATGCAATGTTGAATGCTTGAATGAATTAGGTGTAAAATGGATAGAAAAACATTTATTTATACACTTATGCCCTAATTATCCAAAAATACAACATCACAGGCTGACATAAGGTCTTAGTGAATAAAATGCCAAAGGAAATTTGAATTTATTTTGAATTTTTTTTTTCCAAGAGGGAATCATTCCAACCCATGGTGAATGGGTCCCCACTCAGACATACAAGTGGAAGTCAAAGATTAAGTTGATTTTTAATGTTGTTTTGTTGGGTTTTATATTCAAAACACACTTAATTAAGGCCTATAAGAGAAGTGTGTATAAAAGGGGCCAAATAAAGCATAAGAAAGGTGTAATTAGTGATGGCAAACCTAGAAAAGCATGAAATTATGTTACAAGACTTTACAACACTTTAGCATAGGACTTGATAAGGGATAAAAAGTGAATACTTAGATGAATTATAATAAGAGTCTAGAAAAGTGTAGAAATGTATTACAACACTTCACAACACCTTCACAAGACATCATAAAGTCTTAATAATTTGAATATTCAAGACTTAATGTGAATGTATAAGTCACATTACAACATTAAATCAAGGTGAAATCAATCCAAATAAACACAAGGAGGGACAAAACAAGAAAAAGTAAAAGGGTTGTACTTTTTCTGTGTCCACACTTATAGATATATTCAGCTAATGGGATTTTTTCCTTACATTCTACTACTTTTTTAGAGGGTGTATTTCTTGCCAATAGCTCCACAACCTCTTTTTTATGGGTTTTGGTAGGACTTTTCACCACTATTTTTCACTAGCATATTCCCTACTAACATCATCCCACCTTCAAAGCTTTATATTGTCCTTAATTCAAATATATCTAGTTGGAGATTGAGTTCGAAAAATAGATGTATAAATTTCTTTGAGGTTTTCAAAATTATTCTCCTATTGAATCCTAGCAAGTTGAAGTAGTTGGTTTTGTATGTTGATCTATGTGAGGATGTGTTTAGCTTTAGGTAGATTTGTGGGAATCTATATTTATTATGCTATTTTTTATATACCTTTAATAACTCATATGATATGTGTCAACCTCAAACTAACAACCCCTCAAAGTTGGTGAAATTTGTGTCTTATTTGATCCTTTGGGTCATGCAAATACTAAAATTGTGTATGTAATTCATTCATGGAACTTTAAAAACCCCCCTCGGAAAAGGTTTAAAAACTTGGTGAATCTTGTATACTTCCTGAGAAAAATATTAATTTTACTAGCAGATTTTTTCTTTTTGGGGGAAAAATAATAATCTCAATTCATGAATATTTTTTAATCACTAGAAGTTTATAGAAAATCCTAGAAAATTATATTTTTTTGAAACCAATAAAATATTTTTTTTGGAAATTAACACCCATTTTCAAACCAATATTTAATATTTTTATTAGTGAATTAAACCTATTTTGAAACCAAAATAATATATCTCTAGATGAATTAAACTTATTTTCAAACCAAAAAATATATATTTTTATTGTTGATTAAAACCTTTTTTCAAACCAAAAACAATATTTTCATTGGTGAATTAAACCTACTTTTAAACCAATAAAAAAAATCATTTGAGAATTAAACCTATTTTCAAACCAATAAAAAAGTTCATTGATGAATTAAACTAGTATTCCAATAAACAATCATACTGTGAGTGGTGAAAATATCAAATTTTGTATATTGTTCTATTACAAGATAAATTTTCCACACACCCAAATTCCTTCATAAACTCTTTAGAATGGATACAAGTGTCAACATATTATAAATTCTTATTAGAAGTGATCCACTAAGTGAAATACTATGTATGAATCCAAATGTTAGTGCAACTTAATGACTAGTTACTACAAGTTATATTATTGAATAAGTTAATATAACATTAATATACTCAAAAAATTAAAATTTCACTAGCAATAACTATGAGTTATATTGTTGTGCAACTTAGATGTTTGATGAATGTTCAATGGTTGACTGTAGTTTCATCCTAGAATAAATTTTTTAAAGTACTATACTTGCAAATTCAAACCTCCAAAATAACCCTAGAATCGTTATATTTGCAAATATCAATGGTTGACCTTTTATTATTTATTAAATCACTTAAATTCATGACTCAATTTTTATGAAATAATATTGTCACATCAACATGTGTGTCATGTGGTCAATTAAATTCTCAAGTGTTGAGTATTTATGTCTTCGTTCTATATATACTTCACCAATTTGATGTTCTTCATATCATTTATAACATATTTGGCTTTTCTTTCTCTATTCTCTATTCAAAATTTTACTATGATATTATGGATTCATCATGGTGTGTCATGTTACCCAAATATTTTTAGGAGAAAAGAAGCAACAATGCATATGATAGACAAGATCTTACAATGTTTTTCACTTTTCCTTGTGTGTAGGTTGAGGAGGCTATAAGAAAAATTTGGGTAGGGAATGGCTTCAGAACAACCCCCATTCTCTATTTTATGAGGTGGCCTCTAATTTCTTGTCCAATTACATGGATATTTTATTGGATAAAGAGTTGGTAAAGATGTTGGCAATAAATTACTTTTAGCCTTTCATTTACTCTCTTTCTTTGTTGGAGTTGGCACTTGAGAATTTTAATTTTAAATTTGGGTTAGTGCTTATCGATAGACTTTTCCCAAAGTTGAACTAGTTGCTTCTACAATGCAAGCTCTTGCCCTGGTTGTTATGACATGTGGTCTGGTTTGTGATATGACAAATGAATCATTGTAGAGTCTATATTTTTGGAGGAAGGATTTGGGTGATGTCCCTTTCTTCTTTGTTCTTACTTTATTCAATTCAATTCACCTCATTCTCAAACACCTAATTCAAGGCCTCTCCTAAAGTTTTTTTTTTTTGTGATAAATTTTATCTATATTTTGTTGTACAAATCTTATAATATGTATTTTATGACTATTTTTTTGTCATGGTGCCTTTTTGGCCAGGCTGACTATGTACTTCAATCTTCAGCTCTTAAATTAAAATAATTTTGTAGCTCCACTATTGTAAATCCTTTTTTTCTTTATTCAATATTAAAAAGTGGCTTTTAAGACCAAAAATACATTTATAATTTTTTTATGATTCATTTGTTTACATCTTTGACATATATATTTAATATTACTCTTAATTATCAAGAAACTTTTATGTGAATAAAAATCATAGTATACGGGGATTCTTTAATTATTGTTCAAGTTGTTATGAAGGGAATGATAAATGTGTTGCACCTTTAAAATTTAATTGAGAAAATTAGGGAAGAATTAACTTCATGTGAAAGCTTTGTAGTAAGCCACATTAAAAGATCAATGAACATTGAAGCTAATGTAGTTTCAAAATGGGCCTTAACGTTTAGTGAAGTTGGTGAACTAAATTTGGAGGATCTAAGGAATGCAAATTTGGAAAATTGAGTGAAGGTTTGAAGAGTACGTTGCATTTATTAGAAAAGATTGGGGATCAATTGGTTGTAGTTTTGAAAAGATGGCCAAAGTGCTTGAAAGGTTGGTGGTAGCAATGAAGGACAGTAGGAATTAAATCCTAAGTGGAGTAACCAAGAAGCTATCATACTAATTCCTTGGTCTCGATGATTTCATTTGTGTTAGGTGTGGGTGAGAGAAATCTATGAAGCAGTTTAGTAGTGAAGGCAGTGTTGAAATAGGAAAAAATGGAGAAAAATTTAGCCTTCCTTTCTAAGTGGCAGCTCAGTCCATTTTATGGGAATGTGTCAGCAAAGAGGTTAATGGGTTTGTTTCTCATCAACAACAAAAGGCTAGTGCAATGTGTTAGGATGATTTTGGGAAGGGATTTTTGGATTCTGAGGCATCATTACAGGACAAACATGGACGTGTACTCTATGATGGATGCATAGGGTCTTGATCTTGGAGAATTGGTGGAAACGGTTAGAGAAGTGATGAAAATGTTGGTGCACCCAGATTTCTTGGTGGGGATGGATTCAATTTTACAATGGGTTGTCCTGGGTGAGGGGTTAGACATCAATGAACCAATATAGATTGAATATTTTGATGATTTGGTGGGTTGTATCCCTTTCATTTGCTGGCTAGAGGGAAAGTTCAAAGCACAATGTAGGGAAGAAGCGAGGTTGGGTTGGAAGGCTCTCAAACTATTCATTGAACTAATGAAGGTAGAAGAAATCATCGCAGAGGTGAAGGCTGAAGCAGTGAGGATGGAGAAAGCAAAGGAAAAATAGAGGAATCGAAAGGTGAAGAAGGAAAAGAAGCAAGGTTGAGGAGGAACCGGGTAGCGCATGATGAAGACAAAGAATTTATGTTTCTTTCTCGTAGTTTACTGATATTTCCTAAGTTTGAAATAGGAGATGGCTAGACTATAGTAGTAGTGAAATGGGTGTCTAATGTTTAGGGTTTGAATAATATTTTAAAACTATTTAAGGTTCACGGTGGTTTCTTAAGGTTAGCCTTGTTTTTGAAAATGTTGGAAGTACAGGTGTGATGGTAATTTTAGTTATACATGTTAATGTGTCTCACGGCTACTCTTTTTGGTTTTGATGATATTTGGTTTGAAGATGAAAATCTAAAATTATGTAATTTATTTTGACAATAGGGTATGTCTTGGGATCATGATGTGCCAAAGTGGCCATATGATGGGTATGTGTAGGTTATGTGGCTAACAATTTTTTTAAACCCAAAATTGATGTAAACGAAAGGGGTTTAAAGAGTTAAGCAGCTTTTCATAATATAAATTATGTTTTACTTTGAATTTAATAAATAATTATTATTCATTTCTATTTGAATTCTGACTAAAGTCCTCTTTAGTGGGTTGATTGCAGCATCTATAGCTTTCAAGCGATATCCACATTTTTTTAAAATCCAAAACATGTGTCACATTCTATGTTAGCATGCTATAGGATTATAAAAATAAAATCATGATTTTGACCAAGTTAAGGTGGGTCAGGACTTACGAGTTTTATTTATTTTTTAAAGTTGTAACAAAAATTCATAATTAATCATTTACATGGAAAAAATTACAAAAAATATGCATCACACATATGGACATGGAGTCCTCTACTTATATCTAAAACTTATAAAAATATTATCATATTATTGTAGTTCTGATTGGTGGGACAAAGACCTTTTTTTTTTTCCCTAAAATTTAAGTAATGTGCATTGAAATTCAAATTTTCACCAAATAGATTTTTTTAAAAAATAAACCTAGTAGTTCAAAAACTACATTCAATTTGCTACAGAGTCTATTCTTACATATTTTTGAAATAATATAGATAACTTATTCAAATATTTACGTCAAGTTTCCTAAGTCTAATTTTTCTAAGTTTTTTGCCACTTAAGGGCCTATTTTTTCCATGATGATCCTACACATACCAGTAAAATACATCCTATTATTGACAAAAAAAAAATCATAGTATACTCCACAAATGTATTATTATTTCAAAAGTTAATATTAAATACACTAATAAAATGAAATTTAATGTACAAAAATATTTCACCATTTGATGGATAAATTATCAACATATAGTTATAATCATAAGTGAACAAAAATTATTGTGACTTATTAGTGGACATTGATGATTATTAAGCTACAACAAGCCATTTAATTCTCTATCCTTTCAATGCTTCAAATTACTCTTCCTATCATTTAATTATCTATCTTTTCTATCTATTTCCACAATTTTGTAAAATTATCATTCAGCAGAACTATGGAGCAAATTTTTCCTTCAACATTTTGATTTTCATCCCTTACTTCTTTTTTGCATTGGGATGGCTCTGCACCCTGAAAGACAAAGAGTTCCTCTTACTGAAAAGTGCACAATGCACCACGTGGTGGCTAGGTGGATTTTCTTTATATCACCTTCCTCTCGGGCCCAAACAGAGATGCCTTTTTGCTTGGAAAGGATTTCTTCAAAACTAATCTCATAAAATCTGAAATCACTTTCCAACTTGCATGTCAGCTATTTCATCTAGTAGATTATATCTTCCATGGATGTGTCTCATTTTGGGTAGAGTTTTTTGAATAGTGTGGCGGAGGTCTTACTTTTGAGGTTGGAATTTTAAGGTGGCATTATCATTCCTCATAGTTGATTAGATCATGTTTAAATCATCAATTTTGGATATGATCTTTTTCTAGAAGCATATCTTCTCAAAGCTTCTACAAGATCTGGAACCATCAATGAAGTATCCAAGGAATTTATGAGGGAATATTTTTGTGATCCAATCAGGCCCTAGATCGGATTGTGGTCAATCAGGTATAGACATCTGGCAATAGTTAGTCTCTACTAGTTGCGGTGATGGTTTCTTCTTTTGGCTATAAAAGAGGTTTACAATAGGAAAAAAAAAGTCAGTTTTTAGGATTTTCAAGATAGATTTTCCTAGAGAGATACATTTTCTCAGGGATAGGAAGATTTAATAAAGCACTGTTTACAGTATTTGGCATGTTATATTTATCAATACTATTAATCAGATTAGCATTCAACCTCTATTTTTAGTTAATTTATCATAAGAATTAGATATTGTTAAAGAGAAACTTTTTGAAATTATGCTTTTGATGGAATTTATCATTAATTTTGTTTCCTCATATCATTTATATTGAAAGCTTTGTGTCAAGTTTTGTGTAGATAGTCTAGATAATTATTTTACATGTTATTAGCTTCTATGTTTTAAAGCTATCTTTTAGAAAGTGAATTATGTTATTTTACTCTTTCCTTTTCTAAAAAAAATTATGTTAAAAGATTATTATGTTGTAAGAGAAAAAGCAGTCCTGTGAATATCTAATCATTCTTGTTAATCTTTGGGGTTTCTCACTATTGTTGGACCTTAATGGATACCTCCCACGGGGAGATTTGAATGGCCACACTATACTTTCTCTAGCCTTTTCCACTCATTCGCTTCCCAACAATGAATGGTCTGTGGCATTTTGTGTCCATTTCATTAGGAGTAAGAGATTGTTGAAGTTTTAAATGTTGTAAAATCTTTGATGCATCACCATCTTTATGTTTTTCCTGCATTTCTCTTTTCCCCTCCCCAAACACAAAGAAGAGTCAACTTTCTTTAAAATCCTAGAATTCATTCAGTGAGGCACAATATTGGTCCCCCACTTATTGATTTTCCCATAAGGCTGTTTAGAGAAGTGTAAGATTTTATGATCAAGAGTTCTTTTTTTGGCACACCTGGTGGAACCCAAATTTTTCAAACATCTAATTGGAAGTCTGAAATATTTTATAAATCATACTAAGAGGAGAGACTAGCAATCTCATGCCTAGATTTCAAACAAGAGAATCTTCAAAAGGTAGTTTCCAATACTCCCAGCTACCCATTTTAGCCCCTAGACGAAGACAAGTTACAGGTTTTGTATCACCTGTCAAGAGCAAAAGAGTGATAAATGCTATCCCACAATTTAGATCTTTATCCACTCCCCCGAAAGGCCAAACTTTCCAAATAAAAATACACATATAGCCCATCCATAGGAATCTTTTTTTTATGGCTCACTTAGGTGCTCTCACTCGTAGAAATTTCATAACTTGGGATAGTAGTATCTTGCTAATTCCACCCACACCCCCAGATGTGTGGCCCACCATACCTACCAATGCTCTCAAATCTATTTCGAGGTTCACTAGGGAGGATTTTAAAACACCTTTTGAACACCTCTAAGATATAGTAGAGGTATGCAGGGTCCATAACATTGTGGGAGAAAATGTGGCCCTTAGATTATTGGTTGCATCTTTCAAAGGGAAGGCTCGGGACCGGTATAGATCATTGACCTCTGGTTCCATCCACTCTTGGGATCAACTTGGGGAGAAACTATTTAAGTGCTTATCAGGAAAAATAGAGATCAATCCTCCTTACTATAGCAATTAATCACTATCAAAGAGAGCCACAAGAGACCTTGGTTTGTTAGTGTAATTAATTAATTATTACACTTGCATAACTTTACTTAGGTAATATTTTTAATTCCTAGGTTAATTATTGTCATCCTTATCTTGTTGAGTTAACTCGTTGCTCAAGATAAGATTAGGGTTATGCATACTTTGCTTTCATAAAGTAAATCATCTCATGTAATTATAAATTCTTGAATAATAATATTTTCATATCTTTTCGCCAATAGCTTTGCTTTTTCTAATTTTCTCTCTTACATTGGAAGGTTTTGGTTTGCATGTCGATCTTGGTTTCTATGAGACTTCAACACTAGGTTTCTAAAACTTTGGTAGAAATCATGTGACATCGAGGGCCTCACGATAGCTATGGCTTTCATGTTCTATCTAAAGGCCTTCAACTCAAACTTATTGCATCCATGATATAGTCGTGGAGGAGACATCTTGCCTAAAGCATATGATTTGGCTATGTACATGAGAATAGTCTAATCGATGTTGGGAATCTTCCACCATGGTTTTCAATGCCCATGTTCACAAAAATCTGCAATTGGGCGTCGAGAGTATCTCCTAATGTTTTACTCCACAGCCCTAATAAGTATGGAATTACACCAGCATCATCCATGTATGTGTACCTAAGCATACAATATAGCATGTCAAGATCCTCTTTGCTAGCAACAAATTCCAATGATATGAAGAGCCTCATGTAGTCCTTTGCAAATGAGATAGTCCTTATCTAGTGTTAGTAGGCAACACCTCTAAATCCTCCCATGCAAACTTATCAAGGAGGAAGGTCATGTTACCAATAGAACACATACCAAGGAGCCCCGAAAGGAGGTAATCAACAACACATCTACAAACTAGATAGTCCCATTACCACGGCACTTGGACTATCAAAGTAGATTGAATAAGAGTTTGATCCTAGGTAAAAACAACCTGAGTGGAAGATGAGAGCATTGTGTTTCCCATGAAATAATGGCCATATGCCCTTAAATTTTCTAAGGGGAAATCTCCAACAAAAGATAGCATAACAAAGAAGCTAGGGTATGTTTTTGAACACAAAAGAGTATCAATCTCCCAAAATGGAGAATATCTACTTTAGAGCGCAAACACAAGGAATGTCCTTAGAACAAGAGTTGGATATCTCACTAGACCAAGCACTATTTTCTTGGATGGAAGAAGATGTATTTCAAAAAAAAAATCTAAAAACCAATGCTTTCTAGTTACAGATAGACTATAACACGTAGTCCAAGAGAAGACTTACTAGAGAGTACGTGCAACAATCACTACCATGACAACTGCAACCACAAGTAGAGAAAGCCTCACAGATCTGACCCACTTAGCAGATGTAAGTTTTGTCATTACCAGGGAAGGAAACAGACAAAGTATTGATCCCATCCATGTTGGACTAGCCTCTTCCAAAAATAAAATAAATACCATCATTCAATCCTAAGTTCCCACTAGTCAGAATGCTTAATGTAGTGGAGAAACTAAAGGTGCCCTCTAACATATCTCTATGGGACGTTATATCAATTCCAGAGTAGAAGTCACTGCTCCAGGAAGCATTGAAGAAAGAATATTAGTCACCATAGGTGGAGACAGTCCCACCATGTAATCAAGATAGAGAAAAATGGCCCACATAGAACCCCCAACCTTCGAGAGCTATGACATACATAAATGTCATGGAAAATATAAATGCCAAAAGGGTAATCAAACCAAAGCCTACTCCTTTATTTTTTATTCTTATTGTAGGAGAAAATATTTTGCATAATAATATGATCAATTCAGGATCTAGTACCATGGACATTCCCAAACAAGTGGTCAACATTCTAAATATCAAGTATGAGCCTCCTAAGAAAGGGATCATGCAACTAGATGGGAAGAAGTTCCCAACTGTTGGCCACATCAAATATCTTTCTTTGATGCTATTCTCATGTCTGAGCCAAATTGTCACACAAGAAGTGGTCATAATTGACATTTCACCCATTTTTGAATATATGTCTATCAAGAGACTTTACAATGAAGCTCAATAGATGTCACGGCCTTGGTGGTCTCATCTAATATTATGGACAAAACATAGGGGCAAAGATGAAGATCTATCGAGAAGCCTTTGCACCTCAAAGATCTAGTAGAGAACATGGTGCAGTTTAGGCGATTTGCATGCTTTATTCTCGAAAAAGGAGACTTGTGGGGTGTTAGAGGTTGAGAGCAGAACGATGATTGGACCCTAGGGATATGTATTTCAGTCATTTCATTGATTTTACGACCCATTCGGAAACTTCACTATTAGGTTAGGCACTTTATGTGATTTTTGATGATGACGAAGCCCTCCCAAAATATGTAAAAGAGTAGGAGAAATCTAGCAGGCCAGGAAACAATAATTTATGGACACTATATTTTGATGGTGCCAAATGAAAAATTGGTTCTAGAGTTGGCATTTGACTGGTATCTCTGACTAGATCAGAGACCCTTAAGGCTTTCCACTTCCAATTCATGTGCTCAAATAATGATGGAGAGTATGAAGCTTTGGTCCACGGTTTGGTCCTCACAGAGTGGCTAGGTGTGAAAAGAATACAAGTATTCAGAGATTCAAAATTGGTCATAAGGGAAATCCATGAATGCATTACCACCAAAAATGTGAGAATGAGATACTATTGGCATATAATATGGGATCTAATTGATGGTTTCGAAGCTTTTAACATATAGGTTATTCCATGGACTCAGAATTCGGTCATGGACCGGATTTCTTTGATTGGCTCACAATTTGAGCTAACCCCCAGATCAACCAAAAATTAGCATGCAGTGCATACCATCGTCCAACTATCTATACCCAAAAATGACCAATATTGGAAAATATTTGAAGGTGATGCTTAGGTCACCGCATTCGTACAAAGGTCGGGGAAATCTTCCAATCAATCATAGCCCAAAGCTAGAAAGGTTACCAAGGAATAGGTAATTTAATTGAAAAACAATAAGCTCCCATGAGGCTTGATTTCTCTTGAAAATCTCTTTTATTGGGAGGATGTGATAAATAGTAAACAATGATTCACTTCCAACAAAGAAATTTGTGAAGACCTTGATGTAGAGGAGGAAAAAGCTTAAGATGGGAAGGAGCGTCTCATAGGTGTACAAGGGAAAGACTAAAAAGGCCTATGTGCTAAGTGTTGTGTGGATGCCACAACATGCCCCAGGCCCGAAAGACTTGGGACTCCAAGTGAAAAAGAAATAACTCTTATGGTAGGGCTAGCAAATTGAGGAAGGATCACTAGGAGTGAAAAGTAAAGAGAAATATTTAATAAAAGTGCCGTGATAATGAAGTTTTTGGATGCAGAATTGCTAGGAACCAAAAATTTTGTAAAAGGGAAAAAGATAATGTAGAGTTTGAGATGGAGCGATCACGGGGTCCCAATGTTTGTACTTACTCCAGTAGATGGAGTCACGAGTAAGATGGAGTCTAGTAAGATGGAAGTCCAGTAAGAACCGAAGTCCAGGAAAGTGTGTGGGTAAAGCTGAATACCGGGTACCGAGTTGTAATGTGAAATGAAATTTTAAAATTTTGAGATTATCTAACAATTCTGGTAATCTAGTATATATGTGAGGATTTATGATATGCTAGAAAGGGTGTTATTTATGAGATTTTTGTACTAACATTTGAATAATGGTTTTATTTACATGAAATGTTATAAATTTTATGTTTCTTTAAAAGGGATTTAATGTGTGGAATTTGTGATTGCAAGAGATATAGATTGCGATGCAAAGTTCAAGTATGGATGGTCAGGAAAATTTTATTTGTGAACAAATCTGATGATGTTGCTAGGTTCAATGATGCACTTTAAAAGATCATGTTGGAATAGAGTTCATCGCAAAGGTGTTCTAGATACCAAAATCCTAGGATGTTGTAGTTCAAGCATGCAACAGAGGAGTGTAATTATTCCAAGAATAGCTCATTCCTAGAATGTTCAAACTGAGGATGAACCTGAGGTGTAGGAACAATACTTCTACCTAATCACTCTGATTTTTTGGAAAGTTCCTATATTTTTTTTAATGTATTTGTTTGGTTCAAAGAAAGAACCCTGATAATTAAAGATTAACACTTGAAGAGCTTCAAACTATAATTGGAGTTTACTTCTATTGACTTTGATTACAATTCTCCTATCAATCACTACATTCCACGTGCCTTGATGTGATTGGTCCCTTGGATTCCCTCTCATGTATTTTTCTTATCCTATCTGAGCCTTGTGTTTTATAAAAGGCCAAAGGATCCCCTTTTTTATTTTAAGTTTAGAATTTGTGAATGTCAAAAGAGCATAAATTATTTTTAACTTTTGTTCTTTTTTCCTATTTTTTGAATCATTTCGATGTAAAAATTTGTATGCACATAGAAATTACAGTTAATATCATATCAATTAGATAGCTACCTATCTCATGAATATTTTGTGAGTTACAGTTTTGTTATTTTAGCGAACAAGTATGTTGCATTGTTTAAAGTGCATATAGAACCTACTTTCGGTGTCTAGAAATAAAACCTCTTTGAAATCTCTAATCATTTATATGTATTTTTTGAAGCAATATGGTGAGGTATAAAAGTGGTTTTTACGTATTTTAATTAATTCTTTGGGGAGATAAAGCTGGAGAATAAGCTGGGAGAAACTTTTAATTTTCAGTATTTTTATGCTTTATTTTAGAGTAGATGTTTAAATTATTTAAAATGTTCCAAAATTAAAATGAATGGATGGAACTTTATTGAAAATATTTTGTTTTCTATGAAATTGTTGAATGCTTAATGCTAAATCTACTTAAGTGATAGCAAAGAATTTGTGATGTTCATGGAATATTATTGCAAAACTTTTGATTTCGTGATACTTGTCTTTATGATCCAATTGAAAATTCATTGCCTAAAATATTTAATTCTAAACAATCACATTGGTCCCTTTAAGATTAACGACAATATCACATCATACCTAAGAGAAACCCTAGTGCAATCATGACCTAGTTATCAGAGACTTGGAATTGAACTAAAGCCAATTTTTTCCTATTAAAGCATAATTCCCCTTTAGGTTGTCTTTGTTCCATATCTTTCAAGAAGGATAGGCTCTTTACGGTCTTGTCTGTGAAGAATTTATTCACCCTATTTGCTATGAGTAAAATCCTCGTCAACACTAATTACGATGGGGTCATAGCCTGGACCTACGACGATCTCAAGGGATATGATCCGAGCATTATCCATCATACTATCAACTTAGCCAAAGGATCAAAACCTGTCTAACAGAAACAAAGGTCAGTTAATACAAATGTAGAAGCATTGATGGCACAAGAGATTACCAAGATAATCAAACCAAAGATTATCTACCTAATCAAGCATTCCATCCAGGTATCAAATCTAGTCCTAGTCTAAAAGAAGAATGGCAACATACGGCTCAACATAGATTTTTCAGATTTAAACAAATCCTCGCTAAAAATCCAGTACCCTTTTCCTTCAATGGAGAAAATTTTGTAGACTATGGTTGGATCAAATATTTTCTCGTTGCTCGATAGTTTTTCAGGGTATAATCAAGTTTTATGTAAAGAAAGAAGACTAGCACAAGACAAAATTCACCACTAAATAGGGAATATTCACATATGGAAAGATGCCCTTTAGACTCTCCAATGCAGGTGTCACCTTTCAGTGAGCAATGGATGTTTCCTTCAAAGGATTGATCAATAAAATCATTCTAATATATCTAGATGACCTAACCATTTTTTCCAAATCAAAAAATGATCATTTTGATCATTTGGAAATGGTCTTCTATAAGTGTCAACAATTCAATATTTCCTTAAATCACAATAAATTTGTTTTTGGTGTACCACAAGGCAAGCTACTTGGCTTTGTGGTCTCAAAAGAAGTAATAGCCATTGACCTAGGAAGGGTGAAGGCTATAATGGAACTGTTGCTACTTATAAACCACAAGGGACTAAAAATATTTTTAGGAAATATCAACTTCATCAGCTAGTTTATTTCAGATTTCACGGGCACCACAAGACCTATCATGCTTATGTTGAAGAAGGTCTTAGTGTTTAAATGGACTCTTAAAAGTAAGCTTACTTTTCAGAAAATTAAGGAAACCATCTCTATAGCTCTAGTGTTATCCAATTTGGACTTCTCCAAAGACTTCGTACTCTACATATATAGTGGCCAACAGAACATAGCTTTGGTGCTCACTCAGAAGGATGAGGAGGGAAGCGCAGAACACCCCATCACATTTCATTCCAAGACCCTTAAGGGAAATAAATCTAGGTATAATTTTTTTGAAAAGTAGGCCTTTGCTATCATCAAGAGCCTAAAGAAATTCTAACACTAGGTATTAGCCAGCAGAATTACCATCCTCATTGCTCATCCCAGTGTTAGGAAATATATCACTAAAGGTGACATAACCAAGAAGAGGGACAACTAGATCACCAAGATCCTAGAATACAATGTGGATATCTAACCGACCAAGCTAGTTTGAGGGAGAGGTCTTTGTGAATACCTCACATAGGAATTAGGCTCCTAGGTAGAGAATGAGACTAACCAAGTATATGTAAACCATTTCGAGTCTAATGCATCATGGGTGACTAATCAGGTGTGATTTATGCAGACTAGGAAATACCCAACCAACATCTCACCTCACAAGAGATGCTACTACCAATTGCAAGGCACCAGGTATGTACTAATTGAGGATTTTTTTTTAAGAGAAATTATGAAGTCTTTTGTTGCATAGATAAGCCACTAGAAGAAATGATTCTAGGTGAATTCCATGGCAGCCCTAAGGGCATATTATTTTACGTGCTAAGACCACCACTTTGAAAATTAAGTGGGTGAGCTATTACTAGCCTTCAATGTTCTCTGAGACTTGTCATCTTGTGCAGAGGTGTACTTAGTGCCAATATTTTTGTCACAAGCAGAAGAAATTTTCCATGCCATTAAGCTCGATCGTGACTAAGGAACCCTTTTTGCAATGGGGTTTGGATTTTTCTAGGATGATCAATCCCATCTTCAGTCCATGCCATAAGTGGATATTCACAGCAACTAACTATTCACAAGATGTACAGAGGCCATTCCCTTTCAATTTTCTTAAGGATCTAGTAGCAAGGTTTGGTTTTGTTGGTGTTTTTTCCAATACACCCTTAGAACTCTCTAAAGAGTAGCCAACTCTCATACTCAAGATTTTCTAAGAGGAATGGCCAACTTAATGAATAGAGAATCTAAGGTCTCTATTCCTACACTTTAGGCTTTGTGGGACCTAGGAGGGTGTTCCTATTGTGTTCATTTTAGTTAATTTAGTACATAACACATCAATTCGTATATCGGTTCCTATGAAGGGTAAATAAACACAATTTACGAAAAGATTGTCTAGTCTTTGAGCAAATAATTGTCTATTTACCAGGGACAAGAAGATATTGCAAGCACATATCTCATAGTTTAACAAATTTTAAATGATTTATATTCTGATCCTGAGTCCATGATCAGGTATATCATACTTCAAAATGTAAATACCATGTGTAAATCAACTAGTGTCAAATCAATTGGGCATTAGAGTCACTCATATGACAACCAGTAATACAAAAATTATTTAGCTCTAACAATTAAGGACTATCTTCATAATGCCTTACATTATAAAAACTCACTATTCCTAAAACATAACTCCTTACCAAATCTTGTGTAAATTATCACAAATTTATGACCTTATTCAAGTGTTTAATTGATTCTTTGAACCAAAGTGAACACAAGGACATACATTCAAACAATTATTTGACAATGAACAAAGCTATCTTTGATATTCCATTCATAATTTGAAAAATTTTATAGAAGGAGAGTGAATGCTTTAGACATAAGATTTGTTTTGATATCAATCATTTCCTTAAAAATATTTTAAGATTAACATATGCACAACTTAAAACCATGACAATTCAACTGTTCAATTTGCTACTATTTTTTCTATACCTAGCTTCTACCCTAAAAGTATTATCAGACTCAAAAATTTCAGGAACCAGAACCTCCTGCAAATGAGCCATCAAATCCCTTTTATAATGCAAGGTAGCAACAAGCATCCAACTCAAATGTAGTTACAATTCAGATATTTCATTTCAAAATCAATTTTCATTTCATCTCAAAATTCCCCACATGACAATCTACAATTACTTGTTGAAAAAAGGGGAGGCAAAACTTGTAACCATCATCAAAAGGGAAATACAAGTACCGCCAAAATTTCCCTTTAATTTCCAGGTAAGCCTTCCATTCGACGTTCATGTAGCCTTGGAAACCCATAGTGAGCATAAAAGGCCAACAAAACACCACCACACACGAGAGACAGGAGCAAAAACCACAGCAACTTTATCATGTTACAAAATTTGTAAAGACCACACACTAGTTCTTTCAACTAGAGGAATGACCCGACACCGACCGGTACGTTCGCGTATTAAATAAAACCGGGAACGGAAGAAACCTCAACGCCTTCAACATCGGTAAGCGTGCCGAGCGAGCATCGCGGGTCAGCGGTGGCGGACGTGCCGGCTGCGCTCCGTTTTCGGGCAAGCGGTTTGAACATGGGTTGGTGGCGCGACACGGTCTATCACCATTGCCCTTTCTCCCAGAGGATCGAACACGCCAGCCGGGCCGGTGGGGCGCGGCATAAAACAAAAATATTTTCGTCCATATCTTATCGGCCTGTGGCGGATCGCGGGTGGGCAATTGCATTTCCGCCGCGCGCGCTTTTCGCCAGCAACACATGGTGTTCGTCACCGTGCATCACCGGCGTATGGAAGGATTCCTCCGGCTCGACGCTTCTTTGGCGAATAGAACATTCGGTACGCCATGTTCCACGTTCAATTTCATCGCGAGGCCTCGCCAGTGGTGCCGGTAACCGTTGATGGGGCGGCGGGCGTTTCGGTGTTCTTCTCAAACGCTGCAATACTTTACCGCTCCTGCGCACAATTCAAAGAATGCCAACTTCGCCGAAATACCAGCCGGTGAAAATATTCATGTTATGCCCTTAACATTGAACGAGCGGTGGCATTTTCCTGTCAACCTATCACAATAACCCGAAAAACGATTAATTGCTAGCATTGATTACTTCACTGTTAATCACCCAAGTACCAAGAGATCAGCAAATCGTTCCTCATAATAGCTAGGAATTCATTCCTCGCATGCACAAGGACTTGATTCGGTCATTCCTGAAGAGAGAATGCCAAATTAATGCTTCAATGGTTGCAGAACAAAATAGCTATCACATGTGTGTTTTGAGTTTTGAATATCGACTACCGATATTAGAATGAAATGGAAGATCGAGTGGCCAAAATGCAGTCAAATCGGGTGTGAAAACCCAATACCATAGCTCATCATCTCTTGACCAATTAAAGCACACTAACTAGGATCCATGTCACTCATTCCACGGGATCCTCCATACTCTGCACAATGGTCAAAAAACACCATGTGTCAACAATTTGCATACCTCACAAGTTGTCTAGTACGAATTAATAAAATGTTGCAAGGTGTGCAATGAATGGCCCAAATTAAATCTAGAAGTTGTACAATGACCATTGATCTCACCATGATCAGTTACTGGGAATTTGTACATGGTTTGGGCTCCATACGGTGGGGACATGTGTTAGCATCTCATGAACCTCGCACACTTCATGACAACTCTCCATAAATTCTCGCACGATGTGTAATGGGAGGCAGGGATTAACTCTCCATAACCAATGGTTCACCTTCATGCATATGCTAAATGTTAGTCATAAAGAGGGGCCCTAACTAGGTCGATGATAATAAGACCCTTGAGGATGAAAATTTAATCCCACTAAAAATAACTAGCCTAACTTTATAAAAAATTGGCACGAGGCCAACTATAGAGAGACCAACTTTCCTAACCAAAGGGGTCCAATAACCAAACATGTTTGAAGGCTTAGGTTATGACTTACTTAACTGGTGACCAGCAAGAACAGGTCACCGTAGAATTATAACATTGAAGGGTTTTGGAATAAGATACTTGTGAAGATGGGGTTTACAACCAGACCCTTAGCCCATTTTGATTATAGAGCTCAAGAATCATGACTCAAGTTATGGTTTTCTCATAATTTTGAGATATTTTAGGAGCTTTATTAGATTCACCCAAAACCATCATTTCAGATAATGCATGATCCTTCATAGGCTTTGGGATGTCAAAATTTTCTCTTAAGCATGGAGTCTATCTCAAGACTTCATCTAATTACTACCCTCAAGGGAACAGATCAGCATAATCCAGTAACAAGAACCTAATTAGGTTAATAGAGTGCATTGGTTCAGAACACCAGAAGGAATGGCACAAGCATCTTTAGGTGACCTTATGGGCCAAAATAATTACACCTAAGTAGATCCTAAAAACCTCACCTTACGATCTAGTGTATGAAAAATAGGTAGTCTTGCCCATTACCATAGTAATTTTGGCACTAAAATTGTTAAAAGCTTTAGAAGTTGAGGACGGCAGAATGGAGGTAAGATTGGTGAAGCTCTTAACTCTCAAAGAGAAGAGAGAGAAAGTTTGACACAATAATCAGATGCCAACAATTAGTCAAACATTGGTTTGATAAAAAGACCTCCAACCCAGATTTTAGGGATGGGAGTCTTGTACTAAAATATGATGAATGAGCTGCAAAACTAGGGCATCATGCAAAGTTTGATTCCCTATAGAAGGTTCCCTTCTATTTCTATACATGCAAAGAAAGTAATGTGTACGAGACAGAGGATGTCAATAGAAACATTTTGGATATACTGGTAAATAGTATTCATCTAAAACTATTCAATTAAAGTACACATAGTTCATTAAAATGTTACAGTTATGTACCATATGCAAACTTTTGTAAAATACATTTTTGCAAATAAAGCCATAAGAGTGAACACAAAATAATAAGCATAAATTACTATATCTTATATTCATCAAGAAATATTTACAACATAGTACACGTTTTCAAGCCTAAGGCTTTGAGAGAAGTTTGAAAACCTTCTAATTCAAAACCTAAATTACATCTTCAAAAAGAATAAAAAGGAGACAACATGAAAATGGAAGAAGAGATTCAACCTCCATCAATCATAGCAAGCAATAGCAAGGTTTTCCAATAGGGTAGTAAAGGGGTTATCAGCACACAGGGCACATGGGCAAGACACGGACCTCAATCCTCAATACCGGGGCTATAAACCAAGAACTCAAAGTGGATCTTCCATTCAACCCCAAGAATGCACTCCATATTGTACGTACTTAGAAGAAACGAAGTCGTAGGTCAGGATAGCAATTGATGTCGCTCCAGGTCCATGTTCTGGAAGTCCATAAGGAAGGGAAGCCAAGGAACCACCTCTATTTTTTCAACATCCCCTATCGAAGGTTCATGGCATTTGGGATGCCAACACCAAGGATGGCCACTTGGACAAATTCTCCTAGCCCATCTAAGTAAACCATATCAAACATAGCATTACAAAGCTCTATAATCTAGGACTTGGAAATTTCCAAGTCTAGCAGTGAGATCGCAAACTAGGAGACAATGTTTAAATTGCACTATGGTTGGTACTCATCCTTCACATAGTCTCTCCCGAGAATCCACTTAAATGCCATGATCAAGAGGTGGTCATTCTTCCCTACCAGGTGTTTAATCCTCTCATTTCTCACCTCCCCTATCTTGGAAGAATGAAGAAGAATGGATAACTATATAGTGTTTGTGTTATCATTGATGTAACCATGCTATACGAGTTGTGACTACAAGACTAAGTCATTGTTTGATACAGTATTTTGGTCTAGTATCTAAACCAATATATAGTTTACATCCTTTAGTATTTTGGTCCACAATACTCCACAGTTAATTTTTGTTGCTTGAAATTTTGGGAAATAGTTTATGGATGTTGGAAACATGTACATTTAGAATCTCTCATGCACAGGTTCTTGTATGGTGTATCAACATTATTCTGTTGATTGCATTTTTTTCTATTAAAACTATCTCTAGCCAACCTCATGGATAATTGGTGTTATGGTGAATTAATTTTTGCTATGCATATATATGTGTGACCTATCTTAGGTTTATGCTAACACGATGTAGTGTGCTACATGTTTTGATTCATTGTTTGGAAAGATTTTGTGAAAGCTTGAAGCCAACAATTGGTATTTTTGGTAAATAAGGATTGCATCTAATTAGGCCAACCTAATTGATGCTTGTGAATAGGTCAAATATATATTTCAAACAGTTTTGAAGATTTTGGAGAGAGAGAGAGATGAATTGCATTTTGATGTGAATGTGAAGAACTATGAAAATGATGAAGTGTGTTAAGTCAATCTATTGAGCATCACCGGAACTATATCAGTACTTGTTAGGTGTAGTCTTATCAGTTCACTTTGGTTGTGAAGCCAATTTTTTTTTGTAATCCTTTTTGTAGGCAGTGAGCCTCCATTTTGGATAGTGAGTCCTATCTATAGGAAGTGAGCCTTTGTATTCAATCAGTGAGCCCTTGGTAGTGAGCCTCTTGTATTCGATTTTTCTATTACTTTATATTGTGAGTTAATCCTCACCATGGTTTTTCTCTCATTGGGTTTTCCACATAAAAATATGATGTTCATTTTTTTGATAAAAATATGATGTTCATTTTTTTGATTTTCTTTTTCTATTATCTGCATTGCATGTTCATACTTAATAATAGAATTAAGTAGATAAGAAATTGATAAGTGTTTTGAGTTTTGAGTTTGTATTTGGTGACAATTGATTCACCCCCCCTCTCAGTTGTCTTGCACCTTTTTAACAATTGGTATTAGAGCTTCCGTTCCTTGGTGAAGAGCTTAACCACTTAAGGAAGATCCTAAAGGTTGAATAAATGGATGACAAAAAAGAAATCTGGGTTGCACTTGAAGATCTTGACAAGGCTGAAAAGGAAAACAGAGATTTGAAAGAAAAGCTTGATGAGGAAAATGAATGTGTCTGAAAATTGAAAGAGTAATTGAAGAAATTCAAAGAAAGATGTAGAGAAGTGGGTGAGTAGCAGAAACAAGAGATCATTGGATTGAAAGTGAGAGTGGAAGAAAAGAAGAGAATTGAAGAATGTCTAAATACAATGGTGCAAAGCAAGACTAGTGAATGCACTAGAATTGAACAAGAGCTGGTGAACTTGAAAGTAGAACTGGAGAAAGAAAAAATCTATTAAAACAATTTCAAATATAGCTCCAACAAGCTTGATGAGTTAATTGTGAAATAGAAATCAAGTAAAGACAAAGGAGGTTTGGGAAATGAAACAAGTGAAAGCTCAAAGGATAATCAAAAGACTCAATACAAAGGGAAGTAGAAAATAAATTCAAGGAGCTTTACTAGAAGATTTCCTATCAGACATCCAAATGCTCAAAGGTATCCATCTTTCAATGGTATCTACTTTTCATGTAATAAATTTGGTCACAAGGCAACTAAGGGCAGAAGTAAAATGAATTAGTTTCCTGGTTCCTTACCTAGACAATGTTTTTCATGCAAGAAATTTGGACATAAAGCCATTGAATGCAAATCTCAGGTGAGAATGATTAGTCAGGTAATGATGAATAGGTTTAATGAAGGAAAAAAGAATCAATCTTTTGATGGCTATTGCTATACGTGCAACAAGATTGGACATAAAGCGATTCAATGTAAATCAAGGGTTAATGGAGGTCAGACAAATCAAAAAGTTGTTCTCTGCTATAACTACAACAAACTCAGGCATATCTCAAAATTTTTCAGAAGTAAGAAGGGAAAGTAGTCTAATCTAGTAGAGAAGAATGAGCTAGTGAATAAAATTGACAAAGATGAGGTAAAGCAAGAAATGAATAAGATATGGAGGAAGAAAGAAGATCCAGAGACAAAAGATGTTTTTGTTCCCTCATATGGTGCAAACAATTCCTCTGGGAATTAGACCTAGCATGGTCTTAGGGGGAGCATTAACAAAAAAAAAATTGAACCCCCTAGGTATATAGCATGTCAGATGTTGGAACGAGGATATGTTGTAAAGAATGAGTAGACCGAGGTTATGAAAAAGAAACTAGAAGAAAAATTGTAGGCATGTTCTTTTGCAGATTGATTTAGGGTTTACAGTGCAGAGAAATAATAGTTTTATCAACTTTTTGAATACTATTACATTTAATGCAAATTAGGGGAAACTGATGGTGTATAAATTAGAATTCATAAGTCTTTTTCCTCACTTGTGCACTTGAATATTTTCAAAGAAGACTTGGAGAAATCTTGAAGTGATCTCAAAGCAATTTGAAGCAATTCTAAGGTAATTTGAAGGAATTATTTCTCAGCTTACAAGGGGGAAGAAGGGAAAAGGAAGAAGTTTTGATTGAACAATAATGAATTCAAGAAAGATAAGCATGATGATGGATAGAGGATCAAGTGGCAATATTCCACTGAAGTTGAAGGGTGTTGAATTGGAAGAATTTGATCATAGGAAGATGAAGGAAATGGAACTAGGGTTGAAGACAAATGAATTGCAGAGCGTAAAAACCCTAGGTATGGATTTATGGGGAGAATTTCCTTGGTTTGTAAACAAAGAATCTATCTTTTTCATGTTAAGTCATTTCAAGGACAATATTATTATTTTGGACAAACCCTATCAGATCATGAAGGAAGCAATCAAAGCTATTATTGGTTTATACAGTCTTGGGGACCTCCCTAGGAAGAAAATTGTGAAATAAAGAGATGTGGAAGAACTTACTGATATCGACAAAGACCCTTGAGCTCTATTGATTTAAATACTATTGATTATCATGCTATAAGGTATGTTGTTTATGGCATCTCTTATAAAATCTATTTCAAAAATCGTGAAGGTTAAGCTTCAGCTATTGCTGTATATCTTGCACACATGATGGTTAAGGAAAACAAGTAGTTTGATTTTTGTAGCCTATTACTGGAAAACCTAATTGAGAATTTCAAGATGTCTTTGGTCAGGGCTATCCTTTTTGGTTTGGGTATTTTATCATATGTTTGATATTTTACTTTCTGAGCTTGCTACGAAGAAGAGAGAATGTTGAGTGGTGATCTGGCATTCCTATTGGAAAACAAGTTTACAAGTATTTGGAATTGATGGAGGAAAATGCAAGTGCTTGAAAAATCTATTTCACATCCTTGAAGAAAAATTTGTGCTTCGATATGTTCGTGCCTATTCATTTTGACGAGGGTTCCTCTTCTAGAAAGAAAGAATTGGAAGTTGTCATTGGTAAATCCCCTCCAAAATATAAAAGGAGAAAAACAATCAAAAAAGATGTTATCACTATCTCAGAAGAAAAGAAGAATGAAGAAGAATTTATGTCTAGATCTGACTCCTTTGATCCAAAGGATATATGGATGATGTTAGATAGAGGAGAGATGAAGAAGACTGTTGAAATGTCGAGTGAATGCTCTCTAATCAAGAAACTTGAGATTGATGATGTATTGATTGACTATCCACTCAATATGGGTATTTCAGTTTCAAATGTGTCTGACTCGTTATTAGATGATCTGGTAGAATTTATTGAAGAAAGAACATTGTTGGAAGGACCTGAAGGTCACAAGTTTGAACCTATGATTGAGAGAAGATGTGTAAAATTCAAACAAGTGTTATCAAAACACATTAATGAGACAAGAGAATGCATCAAAAAAAAATTGACATCTACAGGTATTGTCTCTAGTGGCCGGTAGTTGTTGACAATTTTACAAGTAGAATTGAAGCCATTGAATCTGAGATAAATTGTATTGGAAAGAGTTTATATTTCTTCAAAGAAAAGAATGGAAAATAGAGAATAAGAGTCGGTGAATTGCAAGTGGAGTTGTTGATTGCTCAGAGGAAAAGAGAAGACTTGGTTAAAACCTTCTAGTTGGTTAAATAAATTGTTGAGGTTCGATTAGATCATCTCTCTAAAATACTCTCTAATACAAAAGATTGTGAACAACAATGTCTATCTTCAGACTAGACATCCTCTTTTTATGTAGTTTTCTTTGTTGGATGTTATGAGTGCAAGGATGAATTCAATTTTTCTTTCTTGGAAAAGGATTCTTTTGATCATAAGAGAAAGGTAAAATAATTTTTTTCATGTAAAAAGTGTTATTTTCACTTGAATGTTTGAAATGGGGAGTTGGAATTCCTTTGTATATACAATGTTACCTTCTACATATGTTTACATCCTTTTTTTTTCCCTTTTCCATTGATGTCAAAGGGGGAGAGAGGAGTAAAAAGGGGAAAGAGTATTGATGATAGGGGGAGAGAATATTGTGGCACATGTTGCCATCAATGACAAAGGGGGAGATTGTTGGAAGAATGAAGAAGAATGGCTAACTATATAGTTTTTGTGTTGTCATCGATCTCACCATGTTTTACAAGTTGTGACTACAAGACTAAGTCATTGTTTGATCTTGTATTTTGTTTGGTATCACGAACCAATATACAATTTGCATCCTCTAGTATTTTGGTCTGCAATCCTCCATGATTGATTGTTGCTACTTGCAGTTTTGGGAAATAGTTTATGGATGTTGGAAGCATGTACATTTAGAATCTCTCATGCATGGATGCTGGTATGGTGTATCGGCATTATTCTTTTGATTGCATTTTTTGTTGTTAAACCTATCTTTGGCCAACCTCATGGGTAATTGGTGTTATGGTGAATTAATTTTTGTTATGTGGATATATGTGTGACCTATATTAGGTTTGTTCTGACACAATGTAGTGTGCTACACATTTTCATTCATTTTTTGGAAATATTTTGTGAAAGCTTGAAGCCGACAGTTGGTATTTTTGGTAAATAAGGATTGCATCTAATTAAGTCGACCTAATTGATGCTTGTGAATAGGTTAGATATATATGTTGGACAATTTTGAAGATTGTGGAGAGAGAGAGAGAGAAATTATATTTTGATGTGAATGTGAAGAAGAGAGAAAAGTATAAGTGTGTTATGTTAGTCTATTGAGCATCACTGGAACCGTATCAGCACTTGTTAGGTGCACTCAAGTATCAGTTCATTTCGGTTGTGAAGCCAATTTTGTTTTGTAATCCTTTTTGTAGGCAATGAGCCTCCCTTTTGGATAGTGAGTCCTATCTATAAGCAATGAGCCTTTGTATCTAGGAAATGAGCCCTTGGTAGTGAGCCTCTTGTATTCAATTTTGCTATTACTTCATATTGAGTTAATCCTCAACCTGGTTTTTCCCTCATTGGATTTTCCACATAAAAATCTAGTGATCATTATGTTGATTTTATTTTTTGTTATCTGCATTGCATGTTCATACTTAA
The DNA here is from genome assembly GCA_007258455.2 of Sequoia sempervirens. Lineage (NCBI taxonomy): Eukaryota > Viridiplantae > Streptophyta > Pinopsida > Cupressales > Cupressaceae > Sequoia > Sequoia sempervirens. Next base: position 524,361,362 of record VDFB02000017.1, read on the forward strand.
TAACAAAATTAAGTGGATAAGAAATTCATAAGTGTTTTGATTTTTGATTTTGTATTTGGTGACAACTGATTCACCCTCCCTCTCAGTTGTCTTGCACCATTTTTAACACCCTACAAAGGATATTTGTTGATTTTGAGCTAGGATCTAAATGGGGTACCTAGACCAGTCATAATGGTGGCAAGAACTCTTACAAACTAGTGAAAGGAAAACATAGTGGAGAAGGTCACCAATTCAAATGTTAACTCAATGAGTATTTTCGTGAAGCGGATTTCACTATTTATAGAGAAACATGTGTCAAGGAGGTTGGAAATGAAAAATTTATCTCTCATCAAGTGGCAAGGGAAAATATATTAAGGTGATAAGAGGAGAAGAGTAAATCACATGGAGGATC
>VDFB02000017.1:524361852-524419289 GCA_007258455.2 Sequoia sempervirens
ATTTGAAGAATCCTCTTTTTTGGGGAATCCAAATTTATGGGGATGTCCCCTACCCAAAAATTGTTCTTAGTCATAACTTTTTTCTCTTCCTCCTTCAATTCAATTAACAAAGAAAAGAAACGAATTGAATATCCATGGTATAAGATATCAATGGGATTGTCATATGGAGCAACATTTGAAGGGATAATTTCACTAATCATGATAAGAACAAGTTGGAAAAGGAAATACTTCAGTAAAGTTGATACAATTTTGAAGCTTTTATTTCCATGGATGAAAAATTGGGCACTATGAAGGGGTGCATCTATAAATTATTTAAATGATAGAGGTAAACTCTAAAATTTACTATTCATTGAAGTATTTATCATAATTGAAAATATTATAATATTAAAATTCAAAGGAAATTAGTATGATATTTTCAAGAAAAATAAGCATTGGCTCTTATATCTATCAATTTTAGATTGTTTGTAGTAATTTTAAATTGAAAAATAAAATCCGTCAATTTTTATTAATATATAACATTGTGTATAGGAATTTTCTTTTCTAGTTATGATGGTTTCTTGCTACAATTTTTTTACCAAAGACATGTTAGTGTTGGTGGCCTCTCTCAACATATTTTCCTATAAGGGTTAATTGTTTGTTCTAAATAATGACTATATTAGATAATAATTATTTGTATGATTTAATTTTTGTAATTCTCTAATCTATTACACAATTTTTGGAAGGACCTGTCTACAATAGAGTGTTCTTGTACTTCTTTGAAGTAATGAAAGTTCTAGTTTTTTTCAAACTAGCCACTTTGTTTAAAAATTTTAAAGAAAAATATTTTCAATACACACACTACACCACTAGCATTGTAGTTCTAAGAAAAAATTGAGGTAAATAATATGTAAAATGTTAATAGTTTTCTATTCACTAAAAAGGTTTGATGAATTTTTCTTCTTCATTCAATAAGATGAAATATCACCAAATTTTTATTTTCTTATTGATACACATTTATTGTTTCTTATTTCTCATTGACTTAACATTCTCTTGAATATTTTTTCCTCAAATGTATGAAAGAATTTTATTGTAATACTTTAGTAGAATTAATATTTAATTGGATGCAAGATTGTACATAATTTTTCACTTTTGATATAGCTGTGGAGATATTGGAAAATCATTATGGTTCACTATTAGAAAATCATATTAGAACAAATATAATATCATTTCCTAATATATTATAAACCAAAGTGACCATATATTTAAAATTATGACTAAAATTTTACAATATGGTTAAATGTTTGATAAAAACTTTGAATAAAGTCTTATAATTTTTTATTTTTTTTATTAGACTGTAGGAATCGGGTAGCACGACCCCCTATAAACTGCAGTGCGCCTGGTAAACTTTTTAATGTGACCGGTGGCACTGGCACGAAACGCCCTCCGGTACCACGAGGGTGGGGGAGACTAGACCTTGTGACCAACCTCCTGCAACAGGAAAGATTTAGCCAACCGAGCTAGGGCCCCAACCCCAATAAAGTCTTATAATTTGAGTATGTTTGTCATATGTTAATTTATCATTTGATTATATGAAAAAAAAAATATATATATATATATATTAATAAAAGTATATCCATTAAAAATTATATATTTGTATATAAAAAATTTAACATAAATATTAATAAAAAAAAATTAAAAAATTAAAAAATTATAGAATCTGAATTAAAAAAATATAAAAAAAGAAAATGTATGAACTTTAAGTTTTAATTTATTTTTCATTTGTACATTTTATAATAAAATTTTATTTCCATCTTTAAATTTATGCCTATTTTCATTTATTTCTTAAACATTCTTTCATTATAATACTATATATATAATTCTTAAAAAAATATATATAGCACTTAAGAAAATAATATAATTTTATCGTCTAATTAATAAAATAAATCAGTTTTATCATTATAATTGTGAGGATGGATGGGTGCAATAGGGAGGAATCTCATTTATGCAAGTTAGAGTTCATTGACTTGTTGTTGACCACAACTCCTATGTTTTTGTTTGTAGTTTGTTCTCAGTGCTTGTATGGGGTTTTTTGTTTGTGTTTAGATAAACCATGGGCTTTAAGTGGGGTTGTACATAGGTGTGGGGGATTGAGTTACATGGGGTATTTTCTGCAAGGCGTTGTGGAAGATTTGGAGGCTTATCTTCGTTTGGAGGCTTATCTATCTTTAAATTTATGCCTATTTTCATTTATTTCTTAAACATTCTTTCATTATAATACTATATATATAATTCTTAAAAAAATATATATAACACTTAAGAAAATAATATAATTTTATAGTCTACTTAATAAAATAAATCATTTTTATCATTATAATTGTGAGGATGGATGGGTGCAATAGGGAGGAATCTCATTTATGCAAGTTAGGGTTCATCGACTTGTTGTTGACCATAACTCCTTCTATGTTTTTGTTTGTAGTTTGTTCTCAATGCTTGTATGGGGTTTTTTGTGGGTGTTTAGATAAACCATGGGCTTTAAGTGGGGTTGTGCATAGGTGTGGGGGATTGAGTTACAGGGGGTATTTTCTGCAAGGTGTTGTGGAAGATTTGGAGGCTTATCTTCATTTGGAGAAGGTGTTTGGGCTTGCAGAGCATGGTTTCTCTCCTAGATCATTTTTTCCTAGTTTTCAATTTTAGTTGAAGGTTTGAGAGGGTTTGAGAAAATGACCTTCTCTAAAGTTTTAATGAGGGTTGACCCATCTCTATCAATCTACTCTAAGGAGGTTATTTTTTCAATTAATACTTTAAACAAGGGTGGCTCATCATAGATCCAAGGTACTTGAGCTATGAAGACAAATGAGTGTCAAGAGAGGAGCCTGTCTCACCTGATTTTATTTATTCAACTAGAATCAGTGGAAAATGATGTCAACTAGTTATGTAACCATGCTTTAATTTTCAAATTCATGGGTATTCATGTCTCCCTCCCTTTCTTGGAATCATGGGCTTATCACAATTGGAACCGAAAGGGGGAGATGGAGGTTATGCAGGCCACAAAAAACTATTTCATGATGGTGTTATCATGCATGGTGGATCAAAATAAGGCTTTTGAAGGAGGTCCATCCTTCTACAATTAGGTGGGATTTTTTTATCAAACCTTAACATAAAAGACTCAATCTAGCAGAGGAGCTTCCATCAAGGGTTCCAATTTCTAAGTGAGGCTCCCTTGACTACCATTAGAGTTATTTTTGAATAATATTATATCAATGATTACTTTTCTTCTAAGAAAACTAGTGCGTCCATCTCAATATATGCTAGATAAGAAGGTGAACTCATATGCCTATGTTTGTGTTGAAATTGATTTAAATAACCCAAATTACTAGATTTAATGGAATTTTAGGTTGGAGTAACTTCATGGATTCAACAACTTGAGTATAAAGCACTTTCTTTTTGTAATTGAATGTATCATGAGTATGGATATTTGTAGAGGAAATGTCCTAAATTTAGCTCATTTGGGACACTAGCTAATGGAGCTTCAACCAAGATTCCTACTCACCCTCTACCTCTGAAGGATAAAGGAAAAGCCCCAATGCAGTAGCGAGAAACTAATAAGGAGGGTTTTATTCTTGTTAAATTCTATAACAAGGTTAGAGGTCTGAAGAGAACTCTCAAGGATATACAAGGTGATGAGACTTATAACTGGTCTGAATCTTTGGAGGACATTGTTTATCATGTTAATGATCTAGGAATGCCACACTCTAGACCAAATAATGTGGGGAGGGGTTAGCACCTTCAAAGAGGATAAAAATCACAATAGTTTAGGGACTAACTAAACTGATTCATGACTAGATATAAATCAAATTTTAGGAGAACTTTGAGCAGTTAAATATTCTTGAGAAGTATGTGCTAGACAAAAAACTAGGCTTGGATTTAGTTGAGTGAATGAATGAAGAAATATTATAGGATCTTGGAAAATGCATTAAATAGGTACCTACATTGGGCTCGCAACAAAATAACCTCAAAAAATTAGGCTCAAAGAAGTAATCCAAAATGGGGAGGAAGAAAGATTAGGATAAAATTAAATTAATGGGGGAGAATTTGGTGGATTCAAGTTTAGTCAAGACTATTGACTCCCATTTTGATAACTCTCATAAATGATTACCCTTTCGTAGAATGCAAGGGGTTTGAACAACATCCCTGGATAAAAGGATGTTCAAGAGATAATAAAAATGCATTCTCCTAATGTTATATTCATTTTTTGGAATCAAAGTTATCTATGGAAGGTATGTTTAATATGGCTTCTAAGTTTCATGAAGAGGTCAGTGTAAGTGCATTAGGGCATAGGGAAATTCTTATGGAACTGTTTGTATTTGGGACCTATGTAAGATCTCTCCTCTATGGTGGAAAAAGAAAAGTGAGGGAAAAGATTACTTTTTAAATAAAATAATTGGAAACAATTATTTCATTAAAAAGTGGAGGAAAAATACAAGTGAGGGAAAAAATAAATTTTTAAATAAAATAATTAGAAGCAATACTCTCATTAAATCTCATTAAAAAGTAGAGAAAAAAGACAAGTTATTAAATAATTAAAATAACTATTTAATAATGGAGGGAAAAGTGGGAAATAATTAAACTAGTAGTTTCATGTAGTAACACACAACAATGAGCCGATAGGTGGTGATGAACATGAAAGTTAAGTGACATGCAGACAGTGAGGGTGGAAAAGTTCAGTATATTTTGAAGTAGACACAAACAATTTAAAAATATAAAACATGGTGCAAAAGTAAAAAAAATTAAAAATTAGAAACATGCACATTCACAAATACTTTCCCCAATATTGATCCATTGACAACAACCAAAGCACAACTCTACAGTATTAACTATTTTATTATGCATTGCAAATGAGGGAATATAGCCAAAGCCACCGAACACCAATTAGAGTGCATTATGGAAAACGAGACAGACTATTTTAATATTATATTGTAACTATTTCCACAGAATGGAAGCCATAAATGAGACAATATTAATTTTTTGTGTGTGTGGATTTGTATATAGCCATAGAGGCCATCAAACCATAAATGAAAGAATATTTATTTTAACAAATAATATTGTCTTCTATCAACAACACCTTATCAAAAATTGAAACAATATAGCGTCTTCAACAACACCCTGTTGAAAATAAAACAATGTAGCCTAGGATAGAAAACAATAATCAATAAACATTTTGATCTATTCTCAACAACATGCTATTAAAAATTGAAAGAATAGAGTGTGTTGAATAGCAGTGTATTGAAAATGAGAGAATATAACACAAGCTAAACAATAATAATCAACAAAAACTGCACAATGTCAATAATTTATATGGACCATGAGAGGGATAATGACATAATATAACTTAAGCAAGAGAACAAGAAAGAAAAATGGTCAATGGAATCTAACACAAAGTGTATAACATTAACTATTTTATTCCTTCAGAATCATAGCATGAAACATATGAATTATGTTTGAATATTATATCAGAAACATAGAGATCTATACATAAGATATATGAAATAAAATAGAAGAAAATGAGCCCTGGTTTCCACCCTTCCATATTGGGTCATGGAGCCTCATGGACTCTCACCAAACCCTTGAGCAAGAATATATGAATTGTCCACCACTCTAATCAAGGGTGGAATGAATATTGCTTGTTACAGTTAACATAGAGTATATTGGGATCTAATTATCTATTTGACCATTGTGATTAATTTTGCAATTAGTTTATCAAATTCAACATAATCGTTGGAGTCTGCTATAGAAAAATAACAAAAAAAAAGAAATTTAGTGTGGTGAACATCTATATTTGATAGAGAATATGTAAATAAGTAGATGTAAAGAGTTTTATAATGTATAATACAAAATATGACATACACATGTAATACAAGGGATGAAATAAATAAAATTTAACCATACTTATGCACATGATAGATTGCAATAGGAAAACAAGGAAAGAATGTTTGATCTCCATCTACCATATTGGGTCATGGAGTGTCAGAAACTCTTACCAAACCCTCAAGTAGAAAAATAAACTATCCACCACTATGATTGAAGGTAGAAGCAATCTTTTGGCCACCGATGGCTTTAAACAAAATCATTGCAATCCACATGATGGCTGGAGTATGCTCTGGAATCTAATAAAAACAAAGTGTGAATTTTAGTGCAATGTTTATCTCTAATTCATAGACACTATGTAAACCATGAGATATCAAAGTTGTATATTTTATAATATGGAGTTTTCTATGTACTTGTAATGGGAGGAATGAAGTAAATAAAATTTAGGCATACCTGATGCATGTTGTGGAATGCAGTGTCAACAAAAGAAAAGAAGGACCAATGTCCACCCTTCCATATTGGCTCATGGAGTGACGAGCACTCTCGCCAAACCATCAAGAAAGAATACAATTTGTCCACCATTGGGATCAATGGTGAAAGCGATGCTTAGGCCTCTACTGACTTAATAGAAGATCTGAAGGTGTCAAAAGGTGCATGAATGAGGATTGTTTAGGTTGAGTATGGTTACAAATATGAAAGGAGAATGTGAAGTTTACAAAAACTTGGTAGATGATAAATTAAACAAAAAATATAAAGACGTAGAATTCATAACAACTAATAAATAATACAGTTGTAGTAGAATAGTGTAAGTAAATAAAATCTAGGCATACCTTGTGTAGGGAATGGATTGGAGTATTGAGACAAAAAAGGAGGCATGCTCTGCACCTTGCCATATTTTGTCATCGAGTGCCATGGAATATCACCAAACCCTGGAGCCACAAGATTAATTTTTCACCACTTTAATGAATGGTGAAGGCAATCATTTGGCACCTACGAAAATTTGTTGAGTGGGAATGAATGCGGTACATTTTTAATAAATTCACATGGAGTTGTGAAATAAAAAATAAAAGAAAAGATATATAGGCTTGTGTTGTATAGAAATGGAATGTAGGTGAAGGCCATACAACAGGCAAATGTGCAACCGTAAACCTATTTAACATTTAGGAGATCTATACACAAAACATGTTCATCTATATTTCAATATGCACATTTGCAATCTAAAATGATTTCAATGAAATATGGCTAGACTTAAGGGAAATTTGAAGTTTAGTACAACAAACATGTGTCATTAGTAGATGATATCTAAATGAAAAAATATAAACAATTGTATAGTTAGTAAAAAATAATATCTAATGTATGTGCAATAGAATAGATCATATATTTACATAATGCAAGAATACCTTTTGTAAAGAGGATGAGACAATATGTGGACAATTGGATATAATTGGCTTCTAGAACCTAGTAATTTTATTCAGTTGAAATCATTGTTATCTATTTTTAAAAATATATATATATAGTTGGGACATTTGTGACAAATAGTTTTTGATGTTATTGCAAAAGAAGATATACACAAAATGACATATAGCCTTACATTGTATACAAATGGAATTTAGTTGCAACTTGAACACCATGGAAAACTTGTGAGCATGAAGGTATTAAGAATTGTGAAGATCTCAGTATACACATTTGCAATCTAAAATGCTTTCAATGAAATGCGGTTAGACATAAGGGAAATTTGAAGTTTAGTACAGGTAATATGTGTCATTAGTAGACAATATATAAATGAATAAATATAAATAGCTATGTAGTTAGTAACAAATAATATCTAATGTATGTGCAATAGAATAGATCATATAAATAGGATGCAAGCATACCTTTTGTAAAGAGGAGGAGACAATATGTCACAGACAATTGCATATAATTGTCTTCTGGCACCTAGCAATTTCATTTAGCTGAAATCACTATTATCTTTTTAAAAATATATATAATTATGGCATCTGTGACAAAGAATTTTGGATGTAGTTGCAAAAGAAGAGGTGGAAAGAATGACATATAGCCTTACCTTGTATACAAATAGAATATAGTTGCAACACAAACACCATGAAAAACTTGTGAGCATGAAGGTATTAAGAATTGTTAAGATCTGTAATAAGACCTAGAAATGTTTACAATCTAAATTTGTTAGAATTTGAAATTTTTAGAAATAAATGATTCAAATGAGATAGCTTTGGAAGCAACATTATTGGGTAAAGGGGAGGAATCTATTGACAAAAAATTTAAATACAGATAATAGTTTTGGTAAATGGGGAAGAGGAATGAATTGATGTTTGTTGTTGGGGGCAAGGGGAAATACAAGAAAATAGTTTAATAGCAACTTCTCTTAGCAATGATTGTAGAAGTAAGACCTTCGAAATGCTGAGAAAAGTGATTATAATGGGGCTATGTAGTGAACAAGGAAAAAGGAATAGTGAGAATCAAGGGTATTATGGAAGCATTCAAATGGTAATGAAAAGGAGAAGTGGTATAGTTACCATGAAGAACAAAAAGATTTCATCATGGTGGGAATGCAGACAATTGTTGGAGGAAATCCTCTTATTTGATTCGAAGCCTGTTGTATTTGTTGGAATGTAGCCTAGAGTACCCATCCAAAGAGAAAGGTGGATCTATGTGTATTCCTACTATTGATTTAACACGAGAGAGAGCTGTAAATATGAGTTATTTCCTTTCTTTAGTTCCAATATCTATTGTAGCTTTCTCTAGTGTTAAGCCTTGATATTTATGGATTATTATCGTCCAAGCTATTGTCAATAGGAGTTGTATCTAGCTGCCTCGTGTGATTTGGGATAATCATGATGAATCTTGGATTGCCTTGATCCCGTGTTGGGTGTAGTTTTGGAAGTCAACAACAACATATTCAGGTGGTTGAGGTTGTCTACCACCCTTATCATATACAATAGCCTTCACTAAATCCAGCGATCCATTAACCAAGCCAGCTTCCACCCAAAGATTTTTTGTCAACATTACTTGTTGACCAATTGCAAGCAAGAGCTCTACTTGAAGTTGTGCATCATCACCATAATCAAGTGTGTTTTGTTGGGAACATTTAGCAGCACTAATTACAATTGGAACATTTAAATACTATAGCATTTTCCTATTGTGCAAAGCAGCCAACCTATTTGTTCGAAATAAGTGGATAACCTCATCAAACTCTTAGTTTTGCTCAGACATAAGCATGGTTTTTGTTTGATTCATAAGAATTCTCCAATCAAATAGGGATGCGTAAACATTTCTAATATTCTTAAGGAGTGTACAAAATTGTTGTTGTGAATTAGACTTCCCATGTTGGCGGAAGATAGTGTCAAGCGTGACAACAATATTAAAAGTGTTCCAAAGTGCCAACGCTATGGATCAAGAACCATACATAAGTTTTTCCATAACAAGGGACAATTGTACCAAGTCACCCACAAGTATAATAGACACCACCAAATGGCTACATATGTCTACCAGGGAATGCTTGCCACAATCAACTATCTACTTTAAGCAACAACTTGGGACCCAAGAAGCTCATTTCATCAATTAATATGTACTTTTAATATTTTTGAAGTCCTCTTGAAATATGGTCAATGGTTGTCCTTTCAATGGATTCATATATCTTATTAGTATCCAAAGAGAAGTATGAACTATGGATAGAATGAATATTGTAAGCAAAAACACCCATTGGCACCAAAGCAAGCTAAGTCCATTCATTTTCTGATTCAATGATGTATTTAGCACTCTCTATATCTTATCAATGAGGAATTATTTACCTGTGCTAGTAGTTCATTGAATGATCATACAGAGCGATGGTAATGAAGACAATCCAAGATGCTGATGTTCAATGATATTCAAAGCAAGCTTTCACCTAGGAGATAGTCGATGGCAAAGTGCAGGTGTTCCAAATGAGCAAAGAGTGTCTTTAGTTATATGCAATTTACTTGTTGAAACAAATTGTTCAGCAATGCTATGGAGATTCTATGGAACATGGTGGTTGTCCCACCTATGATGTAGGTCAAATTCCATCTACCCAAGAGTTGTAGTTGGTCAAAACAAACATTATTTGTGGCACCAAGTCAAGAGAGCAACTCCCATTCATATTCATCTGTGTGGGGTAGAAACTGTGCAGTATTAGTATCACTATCACTACCCTCTAGGCCATCGGTAGGGGGAATAGTAAGTCTGTTGGCATGCCAAGCGTCATATCCAACAACATAAAATCACCTCCAATTTTGTGTTATACTTTCTCTTGTAAGGCCTATGTCAACCTCAACATTTTGAAAAGGTTTGTATAGTATCAATTCTGACCAACAAAATGTTTTGAAGGAATCACTTTGTTCGGGTGAGATGGTCTTGAAAACTAGGTAGACAATGATGATAGCAGGTTGTGGTTGAGCACACCAAGCTGCACCTTTGCAATTTTTTTGATATGTATAATGTTGTATAGAATGAATAAGGGATATTGTCCCCATTTCAGTTGGTCTTTACATGTAGCAATGAATATAACCACTAGAAAGCTCATCACCATTGTTAACTATTTTCAAATGATGAAATGTTTTCCTGCTAACCTTCAAAGACAAGAAATGTTGACTTGAGATGACAAGGGGAAACTTTTGTAGCATATGGCATGTTTCCTATGCACCAATGTAACAATCAACAACCAAATTCATCATGAATTTTTGGTAGGCAAGCAATGCTTTATCCCTAGAGGAATTTGTATTTGCAAGCCTCTGTAAGATATCAATGTAGCGTTCATATTTTCTCTCAGACTTTGATGCATATTTGGAAATGTAGTTTAGCAAAATTTGTCTAGAAAATACTGGCTAGGAATCAACATTTTCTCACCAAATTGTAAGCACTTGAGGGTTGTGAATATTAACACGCTCATCATGTCTTGCTAGTTTATATGATTTGTTCAATTCATTGTCAATTACCAATGTTGAAGATGGTTGTGTAGTCCATGGAGCTTTATAGCGACATTGTAATTGGTCACCTTTTTTCCTAAGGAAAGTGTATTGAGTATAGTTGGTATGCCTTTCCACCATGTTCAACAACTGTTCATAGTCCACAATTGGATCTGGTGGAATAAATTTGTGTAGTATTAAGCAAGCACGGGTTCTCCAAAGCTGAGTGGTGGATCCTTGATATTAGTTTCTTTGGGGAACAAGGGTTCCATGCTAAAACATAGCGATCAAAGAATTTTTTTTCTTGTTGAAGCTCATGTGGATGGGAACAATCAAGCATGTCCATATTCAGGGCATCTAGGAGCCACAATAAACTGTGTACATGTGTTGACCCGTGATGTTGTCACTCATACCTATACCAATAGTCCTTTGTGTGTGAAATTCTCTCAATAACCTCTTCAAATAAAATAGTGAATCGCATGTGCATGTACAAGGCTATTACATGTGGGCTCTGTACAATGTTCTCTATGAATTGTCTCTAGGAGTATGGAAAATCCAATTCAGTGTGAGCTTCAATCAACCTATGTAGATCATGAAATTTTGTACCTATAGAGCTCAAAGTGAAGAAGAGAGTCAGTGTACCAACTTGGTGAATTATTGTTGCAATTTCTTGTCAGCACTTAGCCTAATATGAGTGTGTTCCTCACAAGGATGCACCAAAGTGTACAAGTTGGTTTGCTATTTGGGTATCTAGTGCCTCTTGAAGCAATTGTTGCAAAGCAAGAACAGACTTTGGGATTCTTGAACCTCTAAAATTTTTTTCAGAAAAACAAATGTTGATTGTTGGCTTTGATATCTCATTCTCAAATTATAAAGGTAATATCTAAACTTGACATGCTTCCCAAATCTATTATCATAGTATCTCATCAAGTGCAAGGAATATTTGAATGTAAGTGAATTTTTATGGTTCTCATTTGTAGGAGCATTTCCATGCTAGTGGGGAACAAGATTGGAAAATCCATACTTAATAATCCTTCTGTATTATATTCATTGATAGGGCTAGGATTTATTTTAGGCCAAAGCAAGGTAGTTTGACTTGTTTCTATAATTTGTAAGGAATCTCCAATTTCTTGTAATTCTTGAGGAGGTGATGCAAAGGAAGGTGGAGACCTCAAAATGACTCACAAATGAACATCAGATCAATTTCAAAATGGGTTTCAAAGAACTCATCAAAATTTCACCATATAGCATGTCCTCCCTTGTAGCATAGGCAACCTGGTTTAAGCCACTTTACACTCAAGCTTTCCAAAACACTTAACAAATAAAATATGGATTGAGATACCCTTTTAGGTCCTACACAACATATCTAAAAACCAACAGTGATTCTTTTGGACCAACATATACTTTCAATACACCTACCCTGCTCAAGGCTACTCAATTAGCCTACTTTTACAAAGCAACCCCTCTCTAACTTTATCCCCTAACTAAGAAACTTTCAACAGTGTCTCAAATTGTCTCAAAACAAAGTATTTTCAAGGTCCTAACCCTCTATGACACCTCTAAGATCCTTGATCACAAAACCCTCCTTAACTTGCCTCAAAACTAGGGCTTCCTAGTTCTTGGCCTTCCACACACTTCCAGAACTTTTTTATTGACCCTACACCATTAGGAAAACATATTTATACTATCCCAACTCAAAAACATAACCCTCCTTCAGGTAGATCTTCCACTGCTATACCCTAGCCTCCAACTTCAAGCACTTTTCACAGTCAAAGCTTGGTGTACACCATAGTATTCATCTCTCCTGCACATTATATTGTTAGTCTAGTATGGTACATGTTAAATATGATCCATTTCACAAGATACAGTCATAAAATCCCATGAAATAGATCATTTATCCATGAAAAACCCTCAAACTAGTGGAAAATTCTGTGTTTTCTTGAAGACAGTTAATGTATTGGTCACGCCCCGCTGTGCGAACCCCAAAGGAACTAATAACAACGGAACAATTTTTTTTTTTTAAAGAATATATTAACATACTTAAGTATTATAACATAACAATGTATTATGAGGAACAACTAGTTCCAATGGGGTACACGAAGTGACATGACTACACTAACCCATAACAACGATAACATATTAAACCATAATTAAACAGTTACATAAATCTATTCATTCCCATCTCATCATTTAAAATATCCATTACAATAACCATATTAATACCATATGCACATATGACACATGTACTTATACAGATATAAAGTGTTACATATTTCGATAGATACAACATAACATAACCAACTATTACAAGTGATAGTTCTTGAATAAATATAAGGCCTGAATATACATCACATCCAAATGATAAAAGAATACACTGTCTAAACATACATCTCAATAACCACATATACAATTACAGCAAGGTCATCCCAACACACGTGGGAGACAATATATCAACAATGAATTACATCCGAAGTATAACATACATCTAGTAAAAAGAATCACTGGATCATCAACATCCTCCAAAAGCCCTGCAATAAGAAAATACATCTGCAACAAAAAGGGAACCCAATGGGGTGCGAAGCACGTTCCACCCAACCACCCCCGTGCTGAGAGTAGACAAGGAAGGGTCCCCGACCAAGCACGTCTAACAATAACACAAAACTAACTCCAGACAGACAACTTAACATCAAATACCACTTAGAAACTTAACAACGACAATTTCAAAAAGCACGACAACAAACCACTTTTGAACATAACAATAAGTCACAATCACAACATCAATGAAACTCAAGACATAATATCAAAGACTACTTCCAACAATGACCAAAGACAAATCAATAAATCACTTCCAGAGGACTACAGTAAATCAACACAAACATAATGTTAGAGTAGAGTGTCATCGCATGGTTTCACATGGATTCTCCAGACAACCTATCACAAGGTGCCGCCTCCATCTCTACATGGATTCTCCAGACAACCAAGTTAAGGTGCCGCTTCCATCTATGGTTCTCCTGACAGCCTATCTCAAGGCGCCGCTCCATAGGGTTACTCATGCGGAGTCATTAACCTTTCGTGAAGACAAGGCAATGACCTTGCCAACCACGGCCTTCTCAGTCCCCTTTAGTCTGTGATAGCACTAACAGGTGGACGAGGCTTCACAATTATCTTGTTAATGTTTAATCCCCACCCGTGGTTTATTACTTAAGTTATCACTAATTAATCTAACTCTATGTGGGTTACCCTGACAGCCCCTTTGTGCGCCGGCCCCCACTAGAGCCACTCTCTCTAGACACTCTAGCACAAGAATACCCAACTCAACAAGATTGTATCAACAAGGAAAACTGAGCCAACAATGGATCAACCGCGAGGCATAACCCTCTCGCCCAAAATCATACATATAACGTTCACATACGGTACAATCCAAATGTACATTAACTTCACATCCAAGGCCAATCATAAGAATAACATCAAACTACAAGATTGAATAAAGATAACAGTAACCACTCCTCTGGAAGTCCTAAACACATCTTAGGTTCCTATAATCAGACAAGCTGATTCTAGAGTTCTCCTACGAGACATAACTCAAACAAAAGAAAACACAATAGGTTCGATGAAGACTCAAGAGTAAGCACACAATGCTACACAATTAATTTCAAACATAATCTATTTTACCAATAAATAAATCATTAGCTCAAAAGAATCCGATTTAATTCAACTCATACGACATATTCCTAATTTGCACAACTACATTAGACGTTGAACTTTCTCCGGTTCTTATCACATTAAAATCATATTTATAACCAATAATTCTATTACACAAATGTCCATATATACAAATAATCATTTAATAAAATTAATATACTCATATTACTAAAATTATTTTATAAAACAAATTCGAATAAAATCATATCCGGCTAATATAAAAAAAATAATAACTCGAATTAAAACTCAATAAACATATAAATATATATATATATATATATATATATATATATTTATATTAAATAATATATAATAAATATATATTAAATAATATATATATATAATATATACATATATTAATATATATATATATAGAATAAATAAATAAACAAATCGAATTACATTTAAATTTTAAAAAAAAAATGAATTAAAAATATTGAAATTTCGTAATAAAAAAATAGTAAATAAAATATCGCCGTTGTCGGCCTGTGGTACACAGTACCACAGGGGACAGCCCGTGGCAGGCCGCGGCCACCATAGGCTGCGACCAGCAACCTAGGCTGTCGTGCGCAGCCTGGGCTGTTGTGCGCAGCCCGTGGCGGCTGCAAAAAGGCCGACCACAGGGGGGGCCGTGGGGGTACGGCTTTAGCCGACCCCCATTCCCCAATTCAAATTTATTTATTAAAATTTATTTATTAAATTTTAAATTTTATTTTATTTTCAAAGACTCTTTTATAATTTTCATCGCCCAGTTTGGGCACGGAAACAGAGAAATACATGATCATAATTTTCACAGTATAATATATTTGTTTGTATAGAAGGACAGAATTATATATATATATATAATCAATGCATATACATATATATATAAACAAGTGATTCAACAGATGGCATATATCTGAAAATTGTTTTTCTTTAACAGATCTAAGATGAAACTAGGCTCATAAATTCAATTCATAATAATGATAATTTTCTTTTCTTTTTTTTTTACATAAACTGGAAATCACACAGATACACCAGAATTAAATATATATATATATTTAAATAACTCAAATAGAATATTAATATATATATGTTTGTCTATTTTTGTTTCAGAGACTATTAATTTTGGCACACAAATTCTATCCGATAATAAAATGATTTTTATTCTCAAAACAGTATTTTTCTCAACCATATTGTATTAATGAACTACAGAAGATTTAATATAGTTTTCAATAGAAATCATTCAAGAATATAGTGCAACCAAACAAAACCCTCTTTCAAACAAAATATCGATTTAATAATAAATTTTATGGAACCTGGAGTCCTTCGTTTGGTGAAGAATCCGGCACAGTAATCTTCTTTCGAACGTGGAACCCCTCTGTAGCTTCTTTTCCAATTCCTGTCCTTCGCTCTTTTCTCGATCTTCTGTCCTCAACGTTCTTCTGAATCTTTTTTTTTTTCTTTCATCCACACTAATTTTTCTTTAGAACAAAAACACCAAACAAAACTATTTTTTTATATTTTTATTTCCAGATCTAAAACAACAGAGCAAAACTTTTGTGTGTGTGAATCATCCCCTCATCCAAAATAATAAATCAAAATAAAGATTTCATAAAGCTCTTCCGCTTTCTTTTCTCAAAAAGCCTCCCCCTTATTGGTCCTTTTTTTCAGCTTTTAAAAGCACACTTATCTACAATTTTAATTAAAATAATTTATTTAATCAAGATATTATCTCCACATGATTTTCTAATTTAATATTAATAAAAAGATAATATTTAATTATCCTTATCAATATTCATTTAATTTAATTATTATCAACAATATTAATTTAAAATAATTATTTACTCTTTTAATAAATTAAATCACTTCTTAATTTACTATATATTTAAATTTAACATTCTACTAAGTCACAATAAAATCAAAACAACTAGACAACTTTAATCAATTATCTGATAAAATAAGGTTAATTAAATAAACATGAACCATAAATAAAATGAGTACTTCAACAATCAAACTACACAATCAACGAGAACAAAAACTTCAGTCATAACACAACGACTCACAACAGACGACGGACTTGGGACGCGGACACTTCCAAACCTACTCCCTTTTTCAACATTTTTACCCGTTGGGTTAATTTATTGCTCGCCCTGTCTTGCCGAAGCAGGTGGAATCGAGACTTAATCCTGCAATCCTGCATCCAAATAAACGTCAAGTAGCACATGTATATATATATAATCAAACATCCTATCGTGAGAAGGAATTGCAGTGTAGCAGGGCACTCATGAACGAGTGATGCTACACTGTCCTCTCACCTAATCTATTCTAACAATTACAATATCAATGAAAAACTACCATTTCTAACCCAATTGCTCATAAGATAACATGATTATTTAATTACTGCATCATAATTAATTATTAAACCATTGCATTATAAAATAATCCAAACCCTACATACAGAGTATCATAAATCATAATAATAATATCAATTGTAGCATCAACTAAACTACGCAACCACCAACACCAAATCGATGAATCAATCACCATCACAATTCAGTATCACACTAACATATAAAAGCAACCAATAGTAGTAAATAGTATCAGAAACATGGGGTATTACAGTATTGTATAGAAAACTTATTTATTATTGCTCTCAGAACCTATAAGGGTTTCAAAACATGTAAATTCAAGTTCCTACACAATTCAAATGATCATAACTTCAATAGAAATCAAGAACTCATCAAAAAACTCAAAGAAATTGCAAGAAAACTGTATTTCTTTCACTATTTCCTGTAGCAGTCCGTACAGTCTCCTCTCCAAATGCCCAACCTCCGTACAAATGATTATTTTGGGGTTACAAACCCATTCCCCAACTGCACAAACTTTTTTGCATTGATTTTATTTCATTAAAGTGCTTAAATCTCCTAAAACCCATTTACCCACCTAAAGTGGATTTTCAAATATTTGAATTTACAAACTTGGAATTTATTAAATTCTACCATCTAAAACCATTGGATCTTCAATATCCAACCTTATTTGACCTCATTTAAGCATTATATCCCTATTTAAATCCCTATAACATGATAGTTCCCTTTACATAGCATTTTGGTCCTAGGGTCCTTATCAAGACCCTTAGGACAATTGACTCCTTTCAAGTTCTTTCCCATTTCAAAAGCCATTATAGGCTTCAAAAGATTATAATTGATATTTTGATTTGCTTGACAGGTACTCCTGACCCCTGCACACTCCTGATCCTTGAAGAGATCCTTGAAGGCCTTGGGTGCTCCTGCACTAGGAGGGTTTGGCATCAATGGAATAAATGATGATTCTTGTGGGTTAGCTTCCTCATCAACAATGCTTTCTGTAGTTGTCATTGGTTCAATCGGGGTATTCCTTGGTTCTTCCATTATGTGCAAAATATTAGAGATGTTAGTACTTGTAGAAGGTAACAAATTTAAAGCATCATAATCTATTGCAACATCACTATAGTATGGGTCATTCTCAATTTTATATATTAATGTAGCCATGACATTATGTTTGTCAACATAACAATCATAGTTTGTCCTCTCAACACCAATTCTTCACACAATCACAACTTCAAGATCATGTAGACGATGTGGCAAAAAAGTTGCAATGGTTGTGATATCTTGTGGGAAGCTTATTGTATGGCCACTATATTTGTATTGGCCTCCTCTAGCATGGGTTACTTGCAAAACTGGAGCAACTCTAGCTATTAGCATTTCTTTGACTTGAGTAAGCTTTTCAAGGATGGTTGGTTGTGGCCTTGGATCCATTTTGTTTGTTAGGATAAATATTTGGACACCTTTTTCAGAAGCATAATGAAAACACAAAATGCTAGTGTCGGATGCTCAAACTCTCATGCCAGCATATCTCTCATTGCAAATAGAAAAAAAATTCAATTCAGACAAAGCATCAATGCACTGACAGAAGGACTATAGAGTAATGCGAAAATTTTCACCAAATATGTTGCTTGAGTGTTGGGTTTTTGACGATGCAAATGTCAAGGCATTACCAAAAAAGGTTTTTGATGGTGTATAGATAGGTATCATGGGGGTAGATTCACTACGATGGTTATGTTGCAGCTACGAAGGGTTGGGCGTTGAGGGGGTGCAACAGCGAGTAAGTATTGTCATCGAGCTTGCTTGCAATGGCGGTGTGCCTAGCTAGGCATGTGGCACCAAGCCTAATGGGTCTAGAGCACATATTTGTTGCAAGTACCTAGCTCACTAACTTTCACAAATCTGGTCTTTGTGGCATGCATAATAAAGCCAATTTCTTTGGCGTTTTGCTGCCTTTCTACGATCCACACTCAATGTAGCGTTGGAACTTGAAGAAGGATGTGAAGCCTATAGTAATAATATTAATCAAACAATAAAATGGTTGCAAAAAACACATTAAATGGAAATGGAATAACTAAAGCGGTGAAGCTAATTGAATATGTAACAAAGTAGCCAAAGGAAAATAGCAACACTCAATAATACCCTATGGAAAACAATATAAACTATATATCATGAACTATTTTACTATGTTCCAACTGTTAACATAATATAGAAGCCATAAAGGAAATAATATTGGTTTGAACAGTGGCCTAGATGGAAACCTCATAAAACAAAACAATTCATAATAATAAAGCCATGCACAAAGACAGGAAAATGAACACATGGCACAATTATTTTTTTCAACAATGCTTTATGGAAAACAACCAAAGTATACATATATGTATATGTATACATAAATGTATGTATCCATATGCATTGTATTTTAAACTGCTTTCAAACTGTAACTAAAAAAACAAGAATACAACCAATGAACAAATAGCTAATTCAAAATCAAACAGACAAAAGGAATGCCTGGTCTTGACCCCAGCATACTCGGTCACGAAGCCCTATGAGAATAATTTCATTAGAGAAGCAGCTAATTGAAAAGCAACTGCATCAATCCCAATACTAAATTTGGGTATAGACATGCCCTAATGGTAACACTATGCATTGAGGAGACTTCTTTTTAGCAAAGAATTTTTAGTGTTAAACCATGTCACATATACTAGTAATTTGTAAAGTATAATGATACATAGTTTAATACTTAAATACTTTTCTAAAAAAGGAAGTCTCTTCAATGGTATCAACTCAACTATGTCCACAAATTTTTTCCCTGTGATCAAATGTAAAATGAATGTTGCTTATTACTACCAATATAGCAACTTTTATTCTAACGATTACTTTTTGAGCCTAGAAGGGATAATACCCAAGTCATGATAATTGGCATCATGCATTACATGTATATATATAGATTTTGTACTTGCAAATGCAAAACCATGGTGCAGGTGAGGGAAAATTTAGAAAATAAAAAACCCGTATGTGAACAAAAACTTTTCCCTATAGTCACTTATTGAAATAACCAAAGTAAAAATATATGGAAATGTGTCTGCAAATGTATATATGCATATGCAATCTATTTTCAATGGAGAGTGTCATGAATGTAAGGTACGATGCACTCTTTAAAGAAGAGTGTATTGATGTTGCTGCATATGGTTGTACATCGTCCCTTCCTTCATCACACTCTCCATCTAAAATAACTTCACGTTTTTCATTGCACATGCATATATACACATTCATATACATATACATATAGTACAATGAAGACAAGAATGTGTTTACAAACACCAAGACAAAAATTCACGAGTTTTTCTACTTGGAAATATAAATGGATGTGTACACTAGCTAAAAAAGCAACAATACAATCAATCAACAAACAAGTAATGCAAAATGAAACAAACCAAAGAAATGCTTACTCTCCATCATACCATAGAGGGCCATGGAGCCCCATGGGGTCTCACCTGCAAGCCCCTAAGAAAGAACATATATTGCCCACCAATATGATCAATGGTGAAACCAATGCTACTTACTATGCCCACTATAAAACCTTTCATACTAACAATTATTACTACACGTCACAATCAACAGTATGCATTAGATGTATATCTAGAAATTTGCTAACTGTAAATATAAAACATAGTGCAAAAGTTTTAAAATTGAAAATTAGAAACATGTACATTCAAAAATACTTTCCACAATAGTGATCTATTGACAACAACCAAAGAATACACATATGTAAATGTATTTGCAAATGTAGCCATACATATGAAATGTTTTCAATGAAGATTGTAACGAATGGAAAGTATAATGTACACTTTAAAGAAGAGTGTAACACTGCTACTCCTATGGTTGTGCATTGTACCTTCATTTGTTCCAGTCTCCATATATGAAAACTATACGTTTTCCATTGAGCATGTATATATACATACATATTTACATATACATAGATTACAATGAAG
This sequence comes from Sequoia sempervirens, assembly GCA_007258455.2. Taxonomy (NCBI): domain Eukaryota; kingdom Viridiplantae; phylum Streptophyta; class Pinopsida; order Cupressales; family Cupressaceae; genus Sequoia; species Sequoia sempervirens. The sequence goes on from VDFB02000017.1 coordinate 524,382,673, forward strand.
ACAAAAACATGCTTGCAAACACCCTTGAACAAAAAAGAAGATGTATTATCCACCCTACTGTATTGGGAACACAATCTTTTGAGTGAACATTCATAAATACATAGACATATGCATATGTACCAGTTTTAGAGTTTCTTGATAGTAGGGGAAAGGCAATCAGGTGTTATTTGGGTTTGGTGATGTTTGGTCAGGATTTTTGTTAGCTTTTCTAGTTTTTGAGCCCTCTAGAGCTGGGGGGAAAGTCATGAATTTTTTATTTATTTATATATATCCATATGTAAATGTATACATGCATACTTGACCATGCCCACAACTACCCATAGCACAGCTAAACAACAAATAGAAAATATGAAATGAAAAACAACAAAACAAGGCCTACTCTCCACCCTACCATATTGGGTCATGAAGCCCCATAGGCTCTCACCAAACCCTCGAGCAAGAACATATATTTTCCATCACTTTTATCAATGGTGGAATCAATATTTCTCATCACACATACCATACATCCCATCATTGCAAAAACTCATTTTGTGAGGCTTTAAAAAATAACAAATAATGAATAACAAATATGAAATGAAAAACAACAAAACAAGGACTGCTCTCCACCCTACCATATTGGGTCATGAAGCCCCATGGGCTCTCACCAAAACTTTGAGCAAAAACATATATTTTCCATCACTTTTATCAATGGTGGAAGCAATCTTTCTCATCACACATACCATACATGCTATCATTTAAACAACTCCTTTTGTGAGGCTATAAGAAATAAGAACCTAAAAGGTACACTTGACAAATATGCCAAAAAATACAATCCAATGTCATCAATTGGATGCATATAGAGGAATTTGTTGTTTGCAAATATACATACTAAAGAAGCACATGTAGAAATGTATGTGCATGGAATTAGATGTAGACAATATAGATATATAGATGAATGGAAACTTATGGATATAGATACATAGTGATACATCTATTGGAAAGGGTGCTCAGAATTTAACCTTCAAAGAATCTTTCAATCTTGGCTCACAATTTTCAAAGGAGCTAAAGTAAAAGAAGAACACCCAACAATGCCTTGTTGAAATTTGCAAAGACTTTCTCTACTTCTGCTCACATTTTTGAATAGCAGGTGTCGACACAACCATTGCCACTACATAGACACCATACAACAGTAAATGTTGATGCCAAGAGGACAAGCTTCTATGAAGGTGCAAGTCCAACCGCGCACTCTAAAGTTTTTTCTAAAGCTAGCTGTAACATATAATAATACGAAAGTGTTGGCAATGGCACTAATAATCAAAGTGATGCACAATGTATGTGTCATACGTCCGGATATCTATGTATGCAAAGGAACCATAGAGGTGAACATTCTAGGAGAACCCTTTTCAATATTGTTTCACTTGTGGTTTGTAGGTTGCTATAGGCTATATTGCTTGATCTGTGTTAATGCACTATTGATTGTTCCAAATTTTGATAAGGTGTTATTGAGAAAAGACTATTTTTTTTGTAAGAAAAAATATTGTTTAATCTATGGTCGATGTCTTATTCCTATCATTTTACAAGGTTATGTTACTGGGAATCTTTGTCTTTGATGGCTTTGTTTGTCTGGCTCACTGTTGAAACAAATATTGTTTGATTTATGTCATCCATTTTGTGGCTATGGTTGCAATAGAGAAAAATAATTTATGTTATACAGTTTACATTTCATTGCATTAGGTATTGTTGATTACTAGTCTCTACCTTAGGCTATGTTGTCTTATTTTCAAAAAAATGTTGTTTGGAAGCCCATATTGTTTCAATTTTCAATCAGGTCTTGTTCAGAAAAGAACAGTATATCTTTACATGGCCTTCACATTACAATTTTTTTGGTGTTGGATTTTGTTTACTCCTTCAGCTTTGTGGCAATGTCTACAAAGGAATTACATTGCTAACACTATTCAGGCTTTACATATATACATAAACGTATATATGTATATATACATATATACATAAACGTATATATGTATATATACATATATACATGCATATATATACATACAAAAATCTACACATATACACACACATATATATATACATATATACATATACACACACATATAAATATATAGATATATATACACACATATATATACATACATATATCTATATACATATAGATATATATAAATATATATATAAACATACATATATATACACATAAATATATACATATATACACACACACACATATGTATATAGTGTTTGAATTTCCCTCAAGCATTGTTCTCAAAAGCCTATATTATTCATTAAAAACAATATTATTTCATTTATGCTTGGCATTTTGTGGCTATTCTAATTTTCATAAGGTGTTGTTGAGAAAAGACTAGATATTGTTTGGTTTAAGGTTCGCATTTTGTGTCTATGGTTTTGCATGGATTCCTAGCTATCATTTTTTTGTCTTTTGTGGGTTTCTACGTCTAGGTTGGTCCCCCAAGTAAAAATATACTAATTTCTCAACAAAATCTTATCACAAATGGAAACAATATAGCCTTCTCAACAACACACTCTCAAAAATTATCAGTGACAAACCCATCAAAAAGTATACTCATTTGTGAACAAAACCTTATCAAAAATTGATTCTCAATAAAAGCTTATCACAAATAGAAACAATATAACCTTCTCAATAACACCCTCTCAAAAATTAGCAGTGACAAACCCATAAAAAAATATACTCGTTTCTAAACAAAACCTTATGGAAAATTGAAACAATATAGCCTTTTCAACAACACCTTATAAAAAAAATACAATATAGCAACCACACTCACAGAAATTCCATAGCCAATGAATGCATTTGCACCTTCACACAAGCTTTGCCTCCTCACTCATAGCCACCTTGAATAACAACATAAACCCAGAGAATGACACTCAGCAATGTGGTATCCAAAATTGCACAAACATTCGCTTTGTTCCTCGAGGAATTTTAAGACAGATGTTACTTGCACCATCACCACTACACAAAAACCATACAACAATTAATGTTGATGCCATCTCGTTGGCCTCCTCTATCATCATGCCAAACACTTCTTTTTAAAAAAAAAAACTATCTGCCAGCTTTTCCATGGCGCTAGAGACCTAAAAACTGGGAAGGCTGAAAAGAATTCCAACCAAAGTTGATGAAAACAGGAGAACAACCTGACACCTTTTTCCTACCATGAGAAAGGTATTAAACTAGTTAGGCTAACAAGAATTCTAACCAAAGCTCACACAAATAGTTGATAAGCTTTGAACATATTATTTCATTTATTATTTCCATGTGGCAGAGTAGATGAAGCCAGTAGAAAAAAGGCAGCTTCAAGTAAGCACAAAGAGGTGTATGGAATGGTAAACCTCTACAACATTTTTTCATTTATAGTGTGTAGTTTGTGGCAGGCTAATTTGGGTAGCAAGTCGCAGATGGGTTATAACTTTGGCTAGAAAATTTTGTCAACCTCCCATTTTTAGCCTTCTGATGGTTGTGTAAAAGGTGGTGGAGGTAGTTATTAGCTGCCTGGGGAATATGGTGGCACATTCCCAGCCACATCGGTAGAGAAGCTTGTTGAAATTGAACATTGGTTCGTATCAACATTAATTGTTCTATGCTTTGTATGCACTAGAAATGGTTGTAACAACACTTGGCATTTAATGACTCAAGGAACAAAACAAATGATTGGGAAAATTTTGATAAGGCATTGTTTGGTGTCATTTTGTTGCTATACACGCTATTAGGGGCATTAGCAAGCAAGCCAAGCTTCTATTAGGGTGTAAGTAGGTGATCCCACAATAATGGGTTACAGTTTTTGGCCAAACTTGACATTAAAATTAGGATTTTTCACCAGACATTCACTTTCTTACACCTATAGCAGCTAAACCATTAAGGTTTTGAAGATGAAACAAACTAGTTATTTGTTAGATATTTTGTGTAGATTCTAATTATATTTTTAAAAAAAAATTGTAAAATAAATTATGAATCATTTTATGTAATTTTTAATAACTTATTTTTTCTACTAATCAACATTTTTAAAAAGTGATGTTTACTTCGGCCCACGTAACTTTTTTTTATAGATAGGATACAATTCTATTTTTTAAAATATATATTTTTCACACCAATATCTAGGGGATGGATATTTTTTGATAATTTTTTGTTACATTTTTTTTTTTAATTAATTTTCCAAGTCAGCGTAATTATAATTTGGACAGAGGTGTACTTCAGCCCGCATAACTTTTTTTGTATTCATTTGAATTAACTTATTCTTTTTTTGTTGGAATAAGGACATCAATACCTAGTGCACATGTATTTTTTATAAAAAAAACTATCTTTTTCTATTTTTTTGTATGTGTGAAATAAAGAACTTGATGTTCATTGAAAATCCTACATTCACAAGAAATAAAAAATAAATATAATAATAAAATTAAAAATATTTAAAATTATACTTTCTGGGAAACTTATAATAAGGGTTGCAGGCTTACAAAACATAAATTTTAAATGAATTCATTTGATCACCCAAAAGGTAAATCAAAAGTGGTTTTTTATTAGCATTTTGATAGGTGTAGAGGAGACTCGATTATAGGTATGGTTTAAATCTAACAAGGTTCTATCCAAGGGGGTTTGATCTAAGGGAGTTTGATCAATCCCTCTTTACTTAAAATAATTTAAATGGAACCTTTAAAGTCATAAATCATTGTATTTTCTAAAAATATGTGATTTTAGGAAAAAATCAGGATGTCCCAAGAAGTGTAACCCATTATTCTGGCAACACCCGAACAAGCTTGATCAAGCTTAGTGCAGCTTCTATGAAGTTGGGTAGAGGTTAATTTGTGTTTTTCGCATGGGGAAATGGTTACAAAGCAAAAGAAACGTGTTTCCTGTGATAATATTTTTCCCATTTTTGTGTAGGAAAGCTAGTGGGAAGAGGTGTGTTTGAAGCAAGTAGGAACAGGTCCATGTCGAGGAAATGCTTAGAATTATTATTTAATTTGTGGTTCACAGTCTGTGCAAAGCTATATTGGTTGATTTGCAATAAGGTACTATTGATTGTTTCAAATTTTCATAAGCTATTGTTCAAAAAATACTATATAGTTTCTAAGAATGGAATATTATCTCATTTATGGTTCGCGATTTGTGTGTAAGGTTTTCCATGTATTTGAGACTATAAATTTTCGTGGGTTTTTGTTTATGGTTTCGTGTTTGGGCTATGTTTGCAGGGCTAGAGAAAGAAGGCAACCTAGAGGAAGCTAGCAAAAAGAGGTTTGTTTGAACCAAGCGGGTAGAGATGCATATCGGTAAAACTGTTTGCCATATTGTTTCATTTGTGGTTTTCAGTTTTTGGAAGCCTATATTGTTTTATCTACGATAAGGCACTATTAATTGCTTCAAATTTTGATAAGGTGTAGAAAGGAGTATATTTTTTGGATGGGGTTGTCACTGTTAACTTTCGAGGTGTTGTTGAGAAGGCTATATTGTATCAATTTTTTGATAGGGTTTTCTTGAGAAATGAGTATATTTTAACTTTGGTTTGTTTCTGTGAGTTTTTATGGGTTTATGTTTATGGCTTCCATTTTGTGGTTATGTTTGGAATGGAATAAAATTGTTGATGTTATGCAGTTTTTTTTGGTTGATCTTCTGTATCTTGCGATATATTGTCTCATCCTCAAAAAAGGTGTTGTTGAGAAGTCTTCCAATTCTCATTTAGGCGTTGTATTTTTTAGCTTCTGGTTTGCGGCTATGTTTGCAATGGAATAAAATAGTTAATCCTATAAACTTTTTGTTAGATTCCATTGGGCATTATTGATTATTTTTCTCTTGCTTTAGCTATATGGTGTTATTTTCAAGAAGGTTTTGTTGAAAAGGATGTATTATAATTTCAATTTTTGATGAGGCTCCATTGAGAAAAGAGTATATTTTTTTATGGGTTTGTTACCATCAATTTTCTGTCAATTTCTCTTTAAGCTTTGTGTTTCTGTGGCTATAGATTTCCATCAATTTATAACTATGTACTTTTTGTGTTTTACATGTTTCTGCTAGTGGGCCAGTGTTCGATCCAAGGGTGTTTGATTTATCGATTCCATTGTGTGGTTATGGTTTCAATAGAGTGAAATAGTTAATGTTATACAGTTTATGTTTGATTCAATTGGTAGTTGGGCATAGGTTTCCTACTATGATATTTTGTTTGACACCACCATTGATTACAATGGTGGACAATATATTTTTCCTATGTGCAAATACATATATATGTCATAGTGGGTGCAAACAATATTCCTACACACTGATACCTATGTTTATTGGTTTTGCTACATTTCTCGAATGGGAAGCTGTATTGCAAATGCCAAATGCAATATTTATGCCATTGTTCATGTAGCTCTAACAAATCACATGCAGGGTGGGTGGTTATTCCCTATTTGTGTGAACTTTGGTTAGAATTTTCGTCAGCCTTGCCATATTTTGAACCTTCTACCACGAGGGGCCCAATCTGGATAAAGCTCTAGTAGATATTTCTTAATTTTTAAATGAAAATCATTTGGTCTATCAATAAAGAAGGTCAACATAATTAAACACTAGTTCTAATCAAGACTAATTTGTATATAGTTCCTGTGCAGTCGCAATGTTTCCAAAGCAATAAAATATTGAATGTTCCTGTTGAAGGATAGTTGTTACCTATCCAAACCTTAATAAGGGTTTGTTACAATGGAAGGTTGTATAACAACTATGACATGGAACATTGATCAAACCATTATTGAGGCCTAGAGAAATAACAACCACCCTTGAAATGATAAAAAAATAGCCAACAATAGTCCATTGTGAAGGACACGTACTATTTTATCACTTTGCAACTATCCCAACTAGACAGGAAGCATAGATCAAGTAGAAATCATCATTAAAACCTATGAAAAGAACAAACATATCAAGCAACATATATGAATATGGTTTGCATCTGATTTCACATAGACACATGTCTACATATAGGGGTGAATAATGTATGTCTCTAATTTCACAAACATACATATTTGTAATACATACAAATGGTGTCTACACCTAATTTGACATACAAACATATCCATAGTGGAGGAAACAGGAATAAAACACTACAAAGAGACACATGTATACTTTTTTCCATGCATATATCTCTAAGCAACAATTTCATATATATACATCCAACACATGGAATAGATGTATTTGGAGTTGCAAAACAAATTACACATCAATGTATATGTCTCAAATGTTAGTTGCACATATATACACATTGGTGATTATTTTTGAATAGCTAGGAAAATATTACGTCATCTATGATTTGCATGCAGTGGTTATAGGTGGGAAGCAATAAAACATTCTATATATATGCTTAGAAAGTAAAATCTATACAAAAATATATGTATCCAAAGCTATGTGTAGACAACACACATATATATCCATAGGTGGAACTCAAACATATAAATAATTCTTGCATGAAATGTCAAAAACACACAGATCTACACATACCAAATATAAAATCGAACAGGACATACATCATCCATGAGTCTGATCAATGGTAAAATCAATGTGCCTTATTAGACTTACTATATAGGCTATGGCTACAATGTTTGTTGTGTATGTTGTGCAACCCAAGCTACAAGCCAACACTAAATGATGCCTTAGTCGAAATAACATAAACTGCTCAATTACTTTGGTAAGTTTTAAATCCAAGCTATTATTGCAACCATCTCCAATATAGGGAGCTCATACATTAAATAACACTACCATGAGAATTCCCCAAACAATAAACATGGAAAGGAGTATAAATCAATGCTTCCCACATCTAATTCCACATAGATAAATATTTCGACAAAGCAAAAAAGAAAGGAAACACAAGAAAACAAACACACTTTTTTCTACTTGTATACTTGTAAGCAATAAATTACTACACATGGATCTAATGCATGCAATGCATATATATGCAGCTCAAAACACACACACACACACACACACACACACACACTAATATATATAAATCTAATATTGGATGCAGATATGTACACATTCTTGATTGTTGTTAAATAGCTTCTAACACGTTATTTAATTTATGGTTTACATGTAGTGGCAAAAGCTGCAAAGCAATCAAACAGTCCACACAAACACTCACAAAAAGAAATATAATAGTTGACATATGTGGACACAAAAATACTCATCATTCTAAAGTCGCCAAAGCAACTGAATAGTCTACACCATTTACAAAAAGGAATTGTTGACTACAGGTCTATAGCCCTAGATTATAACCAAAGTTAGAGGACGATAGCTAATAATGCCTTGCAAAGTACAATTAAGATCATGAGCCTCTTAGCTAGCCAGCAAACCTCCCATATCAAAAATCTTTTGATGGTCGTGCAAAAGGTGGCGCAGGTGGCTAGCACACTCTGAGAAGCTATAGAACAACTACCAACAATTCCTTGTAGAAAACAACATAAAATATATAGTGGTGCAACCATCAACACAAAAAAAAACACTTCAATAAAACAATCATGATTTCAACAAAGACCTAGAAAATAATTTTTTGAATAGTGACCAATCAATAGATGCAAGAAAAAATATAGATAAGTTTAAATCTACAAACATATGGTTGTTTCTTGGAGAAATGAAATATGCATCACTTGACACAACTTTTGACAACAATAATGCTTTATCTATGGGCAGCATATTTTTCTAGTGGGTGGATGTATGTGGTCACCCACAACTATATTTCACAATGCAAGTACAAATATATATATATAGTATTAAATGCAAAAATTCCTATCAACAAGTCTATAATTACCATTGGATGTTGGATAGAAAATATTGCAACAAAAAGAAAGTTATACATGCAAGTCCACTAAAATGGAAGACACAAAAATAGCTACACATAGACTAGTCCCAAATAGCCAGCAAACAAAAATGTGAAGGCCACATAAATATGTCAAATATAAACAAGTCAGACTATAGAGAAGAAAGGTTGCAAATGCAAGAAAAATATGTTTGTATTTCACTCAATGCACATGGAAAAAAACCAATACAAGTGTTAGGAACAAAAAATAAACAAGGAACAGACTTACAAGATCGGTCCCTGAGGGTTGTTGAGTAGCTTGGGGAGAGCTAGAGTCCACCGACATTGCTGGAGCTGCTCTTTGAAAAGAATAGAGCTGCAATTCCATCGAGTGGCCACAAGTTCTATCATGACAACAAAACAGCCAAAGATTCAATTAAACCATCAAAGGCTAACAAGCTCCATTCTCAATTTTTTAAAGTACAAACTTTTTTACATTTCAATTTTTTTGTTGGAACATTTAGAATATGATTGAAAAAAAATAATATAAAAAAGGCACATTTACAGATCCCTTCATAAATAATTTGAAAAACAATCTATGTTCCTCCAAGACAACCAACCTAGAACATACATTGTCCATCAATATGATCAATGGTGGCATCAATGTTCCATATATCAGCAAAAATACAACTTATCAGTCCAACAATGTCCCAACAAAAATTAGCATAGCAATCACTATGTATCAATGTTGTTTGCATCCACTCTGACATACATACATATCTACACATAGGGGAGAAATGAATTTTTGATTCATTCCTTCATTTTATCACCATGGTTACAATGCTAAAAAATAGTGAACGTTATAGTTTATGTTGATTTCTATATGGAATTCTTCATTGCTATACTCTTGCCTAGGCTACATCGTATCATTTTCAACAAGGTGTCATTGAGAAGGCTATATTGTTTCAATTTCAGATATGGTGTTGTTAAGAAAAGGGTGTTTTTTTGTTAATATCAATATTCTTTGATTTATGCATTGCATGTATTCATTTTGCAACCATCACCCAATGAAAAGAAACCAAATTAACCTCCAACCACCACTATTTCTCTATAGGATACTCCAAGTACAAGAAGATTGTATTATAGAACTCTACCCCCTCTCCTACTATTCATAATTCCTCCAGAACATATCCTTTAGTCCAAGTTCCAAATAAAGAAACATATAGCACTCCTAAGACACATAAGACTCCTAGGCGGAGAACAAAAGAAAATGCCATGAGAGAAAGGTGAATTAGCTATGAAGATGAAGAAGATGAATAAGAGAAACAATAATTGATCTAGAAGAAGTCTCAAGTCTCTCATGAGACTGGTGCAAAGAGAACAAGATTTGATGTAGTGGACACTAAAAGTGAAGAAGAATTAGAAAAGGAAAATAAGGGAAAGAATAGAGAGAAGACCCCTCTCATTAGGGAGCATAGTCCCTTGAAGTTAGATGTATTTTTTAGTAGTATTGTAGAGTTTGGAATTTTGAAGGATATTGTTGTAATGTATTTGGAATTCAATAATGAAGAGAAAGCTACAATAGAGGAAACTATTGTTTTGATTAGAGGGTAAAAAATAGGTTTTAATGGGGCCCGAAACCTAGTAAAAAGGAAGACAAATTTCCCAAAAGATAAACCATAGACCAACAACAGCTTTGCAGTAGCTGCAAAAGATAAATAGGACTACACATACTACATATTATAGACAATCAAGGGCCAAATACCATTAAACCAATTGATTGTTAACTATGACCATAAACTCTTTTAGTTACACAAAGATCCCACTTGCATCTGCCATGCATCAACAAACTAGCCACTTATGGAAGACACCATTGAGCCAAGAAATATAATCATCACTAAATGAGTAAAGAATGCACTGGTAAGAACCACCAGTAAGACCAAAAACCCCACCTCAATCAAGACAATTTGATCCACCACAGAAAACTGCAATAAGTCAGCTTCCTTACAATCAGATTCACCTAGTAATAGGAAACCAACTCCAGCTCCACCTCTAAAGGAGTGAACTCCCCTCTATTGGAGAGGAAGAAACGATCATTAAAGCCACCACATCTTGACATCACCAACACTCTCAAACTCCACCTCTATAGGATAACTTCCCACCTCAATAAAAATAGCTATTGAGGGGGAAGCACCTCCATAGGACCAAAGGAGAAATCCAACATAGTATCCAAGCAAACAACCATATCCTCCTTTGGAAAGCCCTGCACCAGGAACAAAAACATATGGAATCTAGGATTAAGACTTGAAAACCACCCAGCTAAGAGAACAAGGCCACCAAAAATCTGAATAGAGTCCAAAAAATCATGACCCTTCAGCCAACAAGTCATTAGCAAAGAAGACTCCAAAGCACACACCTCAGCTAGGTAAACCTTCATCAGCACCAACAGGACCAAAGAAGCTAGCTCCATCACCACCTCGAACAAAACAAAGATCCCATCAAACGCAAGAAAAGCACCCCTAACCAAAGACAGTAACTGGGAAAATAGAAGAACACTCATCCCAGCTAGGAGCACCCCACCAAAATCAAGGGAAACATAAATAACCATCAGCTCCATAAGAAACTTGATGGCATCCACAATAAGACAGGGTAGAGACATTCAATAAATGGTGATAAGAAACTATTGTTAAATACATGGTGATATTCAATACCAGCCTTGGTGAAATTGAAGAACAATTTCTTGACATGATTTGAAAGGCATTTTGAGTGCTAGAAGGAAATAATCCTTTGATGAAGATGTAAAAATAAAGGCATTTTCCTTAGAGAATATTGGTTTTTCTCTAACACGTGATAGAATTAAGTTGTCTCAGTTATATAGCAAGAAATACAAAACAAAAAAAAGAGTTAGTACACATATGATTAGAGATAAGGAAGACATTTAAATGCTAAAGAATGATACTTTACAAAATGTTGTAGACCTTGCTAAAGAGTTGGGAGTGTCTCTGGATATTGAATATTAAATACAACATGATACATCTATCCTAGAATGTAATGAGTATGTTAATGAACAACATGAGAATGTGCCTGAGGATGAAAATGTACAAGACATGGTAATTGATAAGTCCCCTCCAATTATGGAGAATATTATTGATGAAGAGAATGAAGATGATAATTAGAGTGTCCCAGAGAAAGATGAAACATAAGTTGAACAAAATTTTCCCGCTCTAGATAAGGAGATATATTATGAGAAGAGAGAAGAAGATAAACAAGAAATCTTGAAGAAGACTAAGGCATACAAAGAAAACACTTTGTCTCCTTCAAAAATAGAGAATAATGAAAAATAATGTTCTAGCAATGGAAAAAAGGAGAAGAGTGAGAAAACGGAAGAAGGTCCAAAAACTAGTGATGAATCCTCTAGAACCTTTGGAGATTCATTGAAAGCTTTTTTGGATATGTAGTTATAGTTTGAACCAGTGGTTTTTACACAACTCCTACAGATTCCCATGCAACAAGTTCATGTAGACATGGATAAAATTTCTCCCTTGCATAAGATACAACTTGGTGATGCTTTTCATGCCTCCATAAGGAAGGAAATTCTTTAGACACACTACAAGAGTGCAAAGTTTATATATGAACCAGTTAAAATGTTCTAGGAAAGCATTCCTGAAGTAACTCTTGATAATTCTTTGTCCAATGTTACAAAATTTAAAATTTGTTGTTAGATTATTTTAAGGAATATTCTAGTGGATTGGAAGAAAATATTGAGAAGGAAATGGAAAATAAGGTCAACGATAAAAGGTTCGCAAAATTTGTAGATAAATGTGGTACAACACATGGCAAGGTGTAGGGCAACTTGAAAGATATTCAAAAATGTTTGGAAGAAGGAAAATTTTTAATTTTAGTTTTGTTTGAATTGGCATATTTCTAAAAGTGGCATAAAATATCAAATGGGCTCAATTGAGTCACAAATTTCTTAGGCCTCTTGTGCATATGATCCAATAAATGATGCAGATGGAGAAATAGGAGCAGTAATTGAAAATCTGAATGGTCAATTATTTTTACTGTAGGAACAAAAAGAGAAAATTATAATTTAGTACAATCAACTTCGAGACTTGGTGAGTGCAAGGATGAAATATTTTTAACTATAGTTTTCGAAAATGCATAGAAGGTGGTGCCAAATAATATGGTTCATATTTCTTTGAATGAAAGAGAAGACCTCTATGTGTAATTTGAAAGTGAGTGTGGTATGCTTTTCTTCACTAAGAAGGATTGAGAGGTAGAAAAGAAATATTGGGCTCGACACACAACAAAACTAAAGGTGTCATATAAGTGTATTTTACCCTCTTCTAGTTGAAGGTGAGTTGAATGCATAAGAAAAATGAGATGGGGGCACATCAATTGTACCTTAAAACTTTAAAATCCTCACAAACATTTAGATCTACATTAATCCAATTAACCCTTAATCTGTTAGAATGATTTATCATGAAAGAAAATAGTAAAAACATAACCAAATCAACACCATACATAAGGAAACAGTAGATTTACTTGGAAGACCCAAGATGGGAAAAACCACAGTGAGGATTATCTCAAAATATAAAGTAATATCAAAAATGAATATAATAGGGCTCACTGTCAAAAAAGAAAGAAAGACTCACTCCTAGAAGGGAAAAGAATATAGATAAGAGTGTTACAGTGAGAAATCCATCTCAATACAACAAAGAATCCAACACAACATCACCAACACCTTCATAGTCCTTCTAAAGAATTGTAGACACCTTATGCTAACTACATTTAGTAATCTAACACATGAAATCTCATACTGCATTGCACAAATTCACACCCTACAACTCTGCACTTCACATCATTTGGATCTCTCATAGCTATCTTTTCATCCCTCAACAACTCAACTCATATTTAAATGCCATCTTTGAAAATGTAAACACATTCTCCAAGTTTGGCTATGCACCTCAACTGTGCAAATTCAAATTAGGTTGGGACCAAAACATTCTCAGGGTGGAAAGGAAAGAAGGTAGACCACAACACACCTTACCTAGGACCTAAAAACACTCATACATGCTAGAACATGCTTCCACAAAATTCAAAGAAACTTGACAAGAAGTGTAAACCCTCTACCCTGCACATTATACCCTCAACCCAATCCCTCAACCCTTAACTATAAACCCTCTACCTTATGCATTATACCCTCAACCCTAATCCCTTAACCCTATACCTTAAACCCTAATCTCTTAATGCTCAACCATTAAACCCTCAACCCTTTAACCCTAATCCTTAAACCCTCAACCCTTAAATCCTAAATCCTTAACCCTTAAACCCTTAAACCCTAAACCCTTAAATTCTCACCCTTAAACCCTAACCCCTTCACCTTAAACCCTAAGTTACCTTATCCCTAAACCATAAACCCTCAACTCTTAAACTTGGGTATGTGCAAGATCATGATGGGCAAAAAAGTGGCAATGTGATGGGTATGTGGTTGATGACCTTTTTTTTACCCAAAATTGATGAAACAAAAAGGGTTTTTCAAGGAAATTCCCAGCTTTCCACCAATATAAATTATGCTTTACTTTGAATTTAATAAGTAATTATTATTCATTTTCTATTCAAATTATGACTAAATTAATGATTGACAAACTGATTGGAAAACATCTATAGCTTTCAAACAGTATCAAATCTTTTGAATCTCAAACATGTGTCACATTCTATGCTTTGCATACTATAGGATTAAAAAAAGAAAAAATGAATTTCATGAAGTTTTGACCAAGTTAAGGTGGTCAGACATACGATTTTTTTATATTTTTTGAAAGTTTTTTTAAAAAATTCACAATTAATTATTTACATGGGGGCATGAGTCCTCTACTTATATCTAAAATCTTATAAAAAATATTATCATTTTATTGTGCTTAGGGTGGTCAGACAAACACCTACTTCTGATTTTTCCCTAAAATTTAAGTACTACTGCATTCAAATTTTAAATTTTCACCAAATAGATTTCTTTTTCTTTTAAACAAACCTAGTAGTTTAGAAACTACATTCAATTTTCTATAGATTCTATTCTTACATATTTTTGAAATAATATAGATAAATTATTCAAATTTTTTGGTCAAGTTGCCTAACTTTGATTTTTTTGATATTTTTGCCACTTAAGGGCCTATTTTTTCCATGATGATCCTACACATACCCACCTTAAACCCTAAAATCTATCCCTAAACCCTCAACCCTATACCTTAAAACCTAATCCCTCAACTCTCAACCCTTAAACCCTAATCCCTCAACCCTCAATCATAATCCCTTAAACTCTAAACCCTCAACCCTTAACCCTCAACCCTCAACTCTTAAACCCTCAACCCTCAACCCTTAAACCTTTATTCCTTAAACCCTCAACCTTAAAACCTCAACCTTGAAACCCTCAAACCTCAACCCTAATCCCTCGACCCTGTACCCTTAAACCCTAAATGCTTAACCCTTAAACACTCAACCCTTAAACCCTTAAACCCTAAACCCTAAACCCTTAAACCCTACACCGTACAACCTTAACCATAAACCTTATACTTAATCCCTAATCTATCAACCCAATAAATTAAGCCCTAATGGACCTATACCGTATATACTTAACCTTGGACAATCAATTGTGAATATTATCCCTCAACCCTCAACTGTCAACCCTCTACCCTATACCCTATACCATCATCCCTATACTTATTCCCTAAGCCCTCAACCCTCATCCCAATGCGTTATACCCTCAACCTTAAACCCTTAACCCTACACCTTAGACACTCAACCTTGAACATTATCACTAAGCTATAAACCCTCAACCCTATACTTAAGCCCTAATCCCTCAATCGTCAACCCTATACCTTAAACCTTGAATCGTACAACCTCAACCCTCATCCCTATACCCTATAACCTCACCCTTATACCCTAAATCCTTAATATTGTCCATCAACCCTATACTTAAACCTTAAACCATATACTCTCAACCCTTCACCCTATTCCTTATACCCTGAATTCATATCATAAACCCTAAACCTAATATCCCAAACCTGAGTCCCTATACCTTACACACTTAATCTTATACACTTAATGAGTTGACTACTATCCCTCAACTATAAACCCTCAACCTGATACTTAATCTCTAATCCCTCAACCCTTAACCCTAGACCTTAAACCCTAAACCCTACAACCTCAATCCTCATCCCTATACCCTATACCCTATACCCTCACCCTTATATACCCTAAACCCAAAACCATTACATACATATATACAAGCATACACACATGCATACAAGCATGCATACATACATACTAGCATAGATACATACATACATACATATATACATACATGCATACATACAAACAAACATACATTCATACATATAAATTCAAGCACACAAACATACATGTATTACATACAAGCATACATACAAACATGCATACATACAAATATATATAAATATACATAGAAAAAGTATACATGTAACAAAATTACACAAAAACAATCTCAAGCAAGCCATAACCCAAGCACATTATAACACATTCATGTTATGCCTTGCTTTGGGAAACATAAAGCAAGACATAACACACTCGCATTATGTCAAAACTGTGACACATAATGCACTCGTGTTATGCCTTACTTTGGGAATCCCCAAGCCTTTAGCTTGTATTTTCTTTGGATTTCCAACCCAAAGGTTAGGTTTTCCTTTCTAATGCCCAAAAGCATGTTTTTGTACATTCTACAAAATTTCACATAATCTCGTTTGTGCTAACCATTAGGTTTGCATATTTTTCAAGGTCAAGTAAAACAAACACCTCGATAATGTTAATGTTAAGCTTTCTCTTTGCTATTTAACAATGTAACATTTTTCACATTTTGACTATAGTAAGGCTTTCATCTTTAATTTATTTTGTTTGTGTGTCCATTTTTGTCAAAAATCAAAATTTGGTATATCTTACTTATTTTTTAACCATTCATTGAAATTTTAAATAAATTACATTTTTATAAACTAGTCTCCATTCTACACATATTAAAAAAAAAATGATTTTCGATTAGTTTTCAATAATTATAGGGGTAGTACCACCAAATTTCTATTTTCAAGATGTATCGAGTTTCAAAATTAGTAAAAGATCATATATTCATTAAAAAATATTAGGAAAATAGGGCATAAACTACACAGTGATAGTTAATTTCTCATTGAAGTGATTCTAAAAATACAAAAAAAAAAGTTTACCTTTTGAGGGAGCCACAATAATGCTATGTTATATTTTTTGACAAAAATAACACCAATTCCTATGGCTCCCTTTCTTTAACCCCTTAATCTCTACCATTTTAAAAAAAAATAGTAGTTTAGAAAGTAGACTTGGAGTGCTATGACCCTTGTTTTTGTTGCATCTTAAAATTTTGAGCATAATTATCCTTAATTTCTCATCCAAGATTAGTATTTTCTGATTTTAGAAAAAAAGTGGTCAATGCTAATACCCCTTTTTGGCTGCTCATCTTTGTGCACTTACCCTTATAATTACTTAACATGATAATGGAGAAATGAATTTAAGGACCTTTCCAAGCTTTGTCATGAGGAGCATCATAAGTCTATGGAATCTACCACATCACGTGATAGTATTACACATAAATTCATCACACAACATGATACTAAAGGATGAGTTTACATATGTACCCCATACAAGTGAGCATCAATGGCACAATATGTAGTGGTATGGTGGCTCAACATAGTGCTCCAATGAAAATTACTTAAAAAAAAGGTACATGCAAATAAAATCAACATGAGCCAAAGTTGGTAATGGAAAATATTTAGACATACATGTTCTCATGATCATGATCACAACAATAAAAAATTTATGGACAAATCTCCAAAGTAAGGGCATGAAATGCTAGTAAGAACATCTAAAAGATTAAATTTATATACCTCTTTTATCCATAAACAACTATTACATAATGAAATGCTATCACCCTATCCACATGCACATGCATATCATCTTAGGATTCTAATGACACAAGGAAACTAATACAAATTATACTATCAATCTTGGTTATTTTACATGTCTATCACTGCCACATGTTACATGATTTCATAAGTTATATACTTTCACTTCAGCTTGCCACTTAGGGGGAAAACTTTTCATGCTTTGCTTTTGGGTTCTAAATGTTCATCGTTACTTCTTTGGGGAGAAAAAGTGTGGAGGCTTCTTGTCATAACTCCTTCCAACAAAGTGGGCAGCTACACAATTAAGTATGTCTTAGGTTTGCACGCTCTACCCAACCTTAATTTTTATATCATGATATATATTCATACTAAGTTTTTCAAATTTCCACTACCTATTTGTGCATAATCTTTAGCCATGTTTTCTACTCTCCTCAATTTATGTGCATTCCATAGTTCACACAATTCAAGGGGGAACATTATTTATTGATTCTATGTTTATCTTCTACATAGTCTCATAGGTGACACATTTTATTTAAAGGATTAGATTATGTAGATCCAAATATCAATATTCTTTTTATTACAACTTTTTTTTGTTATATTTTTCTACTTTGACATGTATACACACTTATTTTTGCACACACTAAAGTAAGAGAAAAATGTACTCAAAAAATATGTACACAATATTAACTTCTCCAAAATCTTATTCCATTTTTTTTAATTACAAAATATTAACTTCCCCTATTTCAATTATCTTAATTTCTTTAATTTCAGGTAAGTCTTAACTATCTTTAAATGTGGGATTGAGAATCAGGAACTAACGTAAACAGCTGGTTATACCATTTTATTTTTTTGGAAAAAAACTTATTGAAAAATAATATTATTATTAAAACACGGTTTGAACGCAAGCGAAGGGAAGTCAGGTCAGCATGTACACAAGTAATGGCCATTTGACATCGGGCAGCTACCAGTCAAAATTAAACAATCTCATTGATTTTAGTGGAGAATATTGAGTGGTTCTTTGTAGGACAATGAGCTGGAAAATTGTTTAAGATTAGTTTTGATTGGTTGCGAAATGTCGTGATATGAAAACCCCAAATCATTGATTGTAAGATGGTGATGGAGGTTGTCCCATTCTGAATTGAAGACAAGAGCATTAACGGGTTTAGGAAAAGTCTCGCCGTGCAGGAGTGAAGGCAAGGCAAACCCAGAACACACGCAAAATGAATATTTTTGACTTCATTGGTGTAAGATAGATGGCCCATTAAGGAGGTTGTCCCATTGTCAATTGAGGCCCCAAAAAGACAAGAGCATTAACTGGTATTCCACCATTTGGAATGAGACATCTTTGGTCTAAGATGGACATCATTTTGATGAAATGTGTGTTGAGTTTTGTCTAAGATGGACCATCCATTGTCAACTGTGGGTTTTACAGTTGGAATGAGACTTCTCTGATCTATGATGAGCGTCATTTCCATAAAATATGTGTTGAGTTTTGTTATGATTTGATATTTGTTTTCTTTATTATTAATTACTCAGTTATTCATTCTTACTGGTATATTTTTCTGGTATTCATTTTTTAATTCTAGACAATCAGTTCTTTGTTTAAATTCAATCTTTAATCATATGGGATCATTCTCTAGACATGCAAGATTAACATACAATTCAAACATTCAAATTTAAACTCTAAGACTATTGCCCTTTCCTATTAGCTATTGTGAGTCAACTTGATATATGTTTGTGTGTCTCATTGTTTTGTTTTAATATTTAAAGATATTTATATGTGCAATTAATTGATATAGAGATCATCTAGAAATTAGGAGTTCATTTAACAATGTACAAGGAAAAATATTTAGAGTAAACTAATTTTTCAAAAGGAATAAACTCATCACATCATAATCTACATATATAGCATTTGTATATTGGTGAATGTTTTCTTTGAATCTTATACTCCAACCTATAAATTAGGTCCAACTAGGAGTCTAAACTATGAGAACAAGACACTAGAGATTTGTCAAATTACTCAATGCGTTTGAAAATGCATCCATTCTTACAAGTCATTTAGATACCAAAGGTCAAATTTAATGTGACTCAATAGAATTCATATGAGTAGCTTAGCTTATATCTACATATCAAAGATGAATTTATGATAATTGGGTTTAAACTTGTAGCACTTGGGATTGAACCATATAGAATTAGTAGTGTATATAAAGTCTAAGATGGTGAGCATATCAAGAGCATATAATTATAGACTATGGTGAATTGATTATATTCATCATCTGTATCATCTTCCCATCATGGGCTTTACAACTAAGTACCTCTTTCCCTTACGTTTAATTTCTAAAATAGAATTTCAAATAACACTCTTAGCTTCTACTTAAATCCAAGTCAATTTTTTTCTTATTGATTACATTTAATTAATTAGTTTAGAGTTATATAAAAGTGATTTTATTTCCTTATATGTGATTTTTTGATGTTTAAGGCCTATTGGCACCTATTTACATTTTTTTATAATATATATTTACAATTTTTTTTGTTTTTTTGACCATAATTCTAACAACTAATTTGATATACTTATCTTATTTTACCCCATTAAAAATCCCTAGCTAAAATCTTGATTGTGCTTAGTATTTGGTTCATGCCTTTACATTCATTTCCTTGACCTCCTTTGCTATTGTTCCATGGCCTCATATGCATTGGGAGAGTCTTATAAGGGCTCCCTTATGTAATAGGAGAGTCCTATGTATATTTGTGCTATGTCAGTGCTTCTACCAAGCTCAATTCTTATGCTCATGGACACTTGTTGTGAAAACCATTAAGTTCTTATCTAATCCCTACTAGTTTTCATGGCATCCTGTTCTCCTTTTTTATTCCCAACACTTTACTATTCTATTCCTCTAATAATTTATTTGGCTAGTGGCATGTGACTTAAGTGATGAGCTTCAAACTAAAAGATCACTAGCAATCGATGTTGGTGAAAATTTCTCTTCACAACCAATATTGGATCAATATGATTGCTCCTTACTCTTTGTTTTCCTTTCTTGCCATCACTATGGCCCACATTGATAATATCCAGGGTGTTAAATTTATTGGAAATCTGATGGTAATCTTAAATTAAATTGTCATGGTTTGATATGTTGAGGTATGTATTAATGGTTGGTGGGCCCACAATTGTGAGTTGGTACTATGTAAAGACTATATTTATAGGTGACATATTGCTCAATATTATAGGCTAATAGCTTCTTCTAACCATAAGCACATAAATTAATTGTAGAAGGGATTTTAGTGGCACTCCATGTATAGGGTGAAATAAGATTTTATTAGAGGTTGATAATGTAGTTTACTACATATAGAGTGTTTTTACATTCTTGAACACCAAGGTCTTGATTGGTGGGGAACAAGATGATTGACTATCCTATTATTTACTTCTATCTATACTTTTCAATTTATAGCTTTGCAATTGCATGTGATCAAGGATAGTTATTTTTCCATTTTCTTGACTCCTTGCATGTTTGTAAATGACTTCTCAAGCACCTAGGTGGTAAGTATATATCCATATAAAATGTTTCTTGTGACCCTTACAAATATCATTTAGAAATTAGGAACCTATAATGATTTTTCTTCCCTTATTCAAACTTTATGTGCTATTTGTGTCTTATCAAAATAATTCAAGGTAATTTTTGAATTGTTGTTAAAATGGATTGTTAAAATATTGTATGCATGCAATGCATGAAGGATGAGAACAAGAGATAGCATTGGTACCATTTGAATTTGTGGGCTTGGGAAGAGACCACGAGAGCTATGAATATCATTTCATTTATTATAAAATTGGGGGTTGGCTAAATTTTTATTACTATATTTAAAATGTATTTATGTGTTTGTAAATTTAAAATGTGAAATTTAGCTTTATTACCAATGTGATAACCTAATTGGTTTACAAAATTCATCCCTTCCACCATATTTTAAAACATATTCAAATATAAAATTACTTATACATATTTTAAGTATTAGTTTCAAGCCTTTCTAGTTTGCATAGTTTAGTTTACAAGTTTTTCAAACCCTCTACATGTTTATAATTTATTCATCTTTAGAGAATTATGTATGCTAGAGTTTTTCCATCCTATATATTAATGTAATACAAACTTTTGCTAAATATTAAGAGAAAATTTGGCTACTAATATTGTAGTGGATTATATGTTATGGATTCATCTAGTATATGTTGTAGGAAAGCTTAAGGGGATTCATTTAGAGGGACATAGCTATGTTTTACATCCTCAAGTGCATGTGCAAATATATTATTTTTATTTACATAGTGGAGTCAACTGTATACATGTGTTTGATAGTAGCCACTATAACATGCTAGTGACCAAATATTTGGGATCGCTTATACATAAGGTGTATTTGTTAAAGTTTTAAATGCGCTATTTTTATTTCTCTTTAATTTTGATATTGAAAAACCTTCAAGGAAACCCTTCTAGATCATAACATAGTATTAATAAGAATAATAACCACCATCTCTTAACAATTGGTCTTTTAGATACTATAATGGTTTGATTTGAAAGTGAAATGAAACAAACAAGAATAAAAGTTCCTATTTCAAAACAAGAAAACCCTCTGGATAGAACTCACAAAAGAGATCAGAACAAAGCAATAACATTAAAATCAACTTAAAATGATAAATTTGGGATGTCGATGCTCCTTTCAGGAAGATTACCAATTTGATAACATATATCTAGCATGATTGATAATGGATTTTGGATGAGAGAGTGCATGAATTTATAGGATTTTGAAAGGAGGAATGGATGGTCAAGATATGATTATGAGATTAAGGTTGGAGAATGGTTGATAGGAATTCCCTAAGATCAAGGAGAATATTGATAGTGGAGATGAAAGTGGTTAGATTGTGAATAACTAGGATTTACTTTAAAAATTTAGTAAGTAGCTTTAAGCATGAGGGAAATTAGGGATATGTGCACCTAAGAAGGCTATAAATTTGGATTGTGGTAAGAGAATAAGGAGACCATAAGGACAAGTTTTCTTAGGTGTCATTTATTCATGGAATGTGTTGAGAGAATAATGAGACTATAAGGACAAGTGTTCTTAAGTGCCTAATATTCTTTAAACATGTTGAGGGAACATATGCCTAATTAAATAATAATTTAATTATTTTAGCCACATGTATGAGATGGGTAATAGGTGGAATATGTAATTATTTATTAAAGATGAAAATAATAGTTAATTAAATAATATTATTATTTAATTAAGTGCCGAACTTTAGGTGAAGGTGAATGTCCTAGGTGATGATATTGGTCAATTAGAACTAGGTGATAGAATTGATTGATTAGGGTCAGGTGATGGATGACTAGGGAATATTTTAGATGTATACAACTTTTATACTCCATTCATGAGCTATTTCTCCTTATCTAGGTTGACATCCATCCTTTGGTCTAGATATTGAGTGTTTGCCTTGACAATATATAGTTAAAACTTTGAGAGTCAACAAATGGTTGCATTATTTGGGAGGATTTGATTTTTTCTTTATTCTTTTGTGTCATTTGATAAAAGACATTTTCTCATGAATGAGCCCAACCTATTCTACCTTTAGGAATATTCATTGTCGTCCTAATATTTTCCCTAATTTTGAAGGTGAAAAATGATCTGCTACTAAGGGATCTAGATTCTTGTAAGATGTTGTATTCCATTATGTTAGAACACCTTGAATTGTTACAATTTATAGACCATTGAATTTCACGACACTTCTACTTTTTCTAACCCTATACCTAGTGAGTTCATAAAGGAGTTATTATGGTTATATAGAAGAGTTGTTGAATTTGGTGATAAATATCTTTAGGTCTTCGTCAACTTGATAGATGACTATAAGATTGAGGATGAACATGCAATTACCTCCATCCGAAAAGACTATCTGTAATTCCCTCCATCCGCAATGGCCATCTCATTACTGTGGGTATTTAGTCTAGGCTGATTTATATTTACGTGTAAGCATTTTCTTAGCATTTTCATAGATTAACATACACTAAACACAAGGCATTATTTATTCCCTTTCTGAAAAGTTGGTTCCCTCCATTTAATTAGCGAGGAGGAAAAACAGAAGATAACATTGAAGCGTCACATCGAAACGCTCAATTGAAGTGTCACACTGAATGCTGATCAAGCGTTATTAAAGCATGGATTGGAAAAACTCAGAAGTTGCAAAAATGGAGATGGAAATCGGAGTTTGGCGAACCCTCCCCGATGAAATTGCGTTGAATATCATAGCAAGGCTGCTCCCAAGAAGAAGTCTTGTGAGGTTGAGGACTGTGTGGAAAGCATGGAATGAGATGCTGTCCTCATATGCTGCCATGCAGAGAATATATCCAAAAATACATCTGTCTTACACCTCTGCGTTTCTATTTCAATTCGATAAGATTGACTTAAGACAGACCCATACATGGGTAATGGAAGGAAATGGAGACTTTTACAAAGTCGGTGAACATTCTTATAGAATAGAAATAGCATCCAACACCATGGTCTGCTTGTATGATTATCCTTACTATTATGTTTGCGACGAAAAGAGCAGGTCTTTGAAACGCCTCATTGGTACTGAATCTGAAAGGCAATACCCACGTTATATAAAAGCATTTGATAATTCCACCGACAAATTCATTATGTTGAAGGGCGATGCATCAACCGGATTATTTCTTATTCATGTCTGGGATTCATCAACCTATTGCTGGAGGTTTAGGCGCTCAGAAGGCTTCCATGACATTAAGGCTTTAGGTCGGGGAGTTTACTACAGAGGAAGATTTTACTGGTTGGATCATGAATCATGTAATGGAGGGGTTGTAGAATATAACCTTTTCGATAGCCACTGGACAAAGATTTCACCCCCACATGATGCGATTTACAGAGATAATACATTTGAAAATTTTCCCCAAGATGAATTTAGGAGCGTTGCTAGTGTGTATTGGGGTTTAGCTGGGAGTGATGCCGGTGAACTAATTTTGGTTGACAGGGAGTTTGGGCTTATGTGGAAATTAGAAAACGGAGAAGAAAACATAAACTCCAAGAGGTGGTGTAGAGTGGATATATGTTTGCCTAAAGAAATTAGGCTTATTTCAGTTAACAGCAGCGGATGGACTGTGGTAGTTGGTGGGGAAGGAATCAATGTATATGATGGAAGCAGAAAACTTGTGAGAAAATTTGCACTGGATGAAATTGATCCACAACTTGCGATGCAAGTAAAGACACTGAAACATCGTACATTTAATAACCTTTCGTTATACCCATCCTTATTGCCTTTGGAGTGTACCTACTTATGGTGGCCTCCTAACACAAATTCTGACCTAATTTAATTTTTAGGTCAGTTTTTGCTTCACATCTTGATGTATACTGAAGTTCGAATATCATATAAAAGTAAGATGGGGGAATTATACTATAGAGCTCATTATGTGAGACCAAAAAAAAATAGAAAAAGAGATTGAGGAAAACTTTTGTACGAGTTTCACGAAAAAAACAAGTGACGCGAGCGTCGAGTTCCTGCCGAGAGGTAAAAGGCATGTAGTTAGGAGTTAGGAAAAGTTTAGAGACAGCAAACAGGAATATAAATGTATTTAAATTTTGTAGGATGCATGGGGAACGTGTTCCATAGGGACATGTGAAATGGCAACACGTGTGGAGGGTTGCAAGGGGATTTTTTTTTTTTATGGGTATCATGTATACGTGGGGTTTTGTATATGCAAGGAAGAATGCATTATTAATTTCTATTAATTATTGAATGCAAACAATCGGAAACAATTTTTAATGCATGAGAGATATATGCATACATGTATCCACGTGTGCACAATCCACATAAGAGTGAGATGCATAGCTGGCATGTGAACGAGTGTTAAAGCAGGAGGAGACGCAGCTCGCATTTATAGTATTAAATGAAAGAGAGCAGGAGAAATAAACTATTTATGACTAGTGCAATGTTTTTTTATTTAGAGAACCATGTTGATTGAAAAATTCATTAGTCATTTTAAATGGAACAAAGTTTTGGTGTAGAGATATTTGTAATTGAGTTATTTTAGTTTATCATATTACAATATGCAAGTGCTAATAGGAACAGTAGTGTTAGGTGGAAGATTGATAGGGGTAGCTCATTTGAGTATAAACTTTTGTAAGATTAAGGAATGTTTTTTTCTTAAATGTAGTGTGAAGATTAGTATCATTTTTGTTTGAAGATGCAAATTTTTGAGGAGATGACCAAGAGCAGTGTTCTGGTCAAAATCTGAACACAGAAGTTGTCTGTTATGATCAGCAATGTTTTCTATGAAGTCCAGAGGTTCCTTTGAAGCTGGAAAAATGTCTTTTTGATTTTTCTGATTGATGCAAAGGCAACTCAGACTTTTGAGCTTTGAGAGGTAATAGAAAGTCAATTTCTCAGTCATCTCTATAACCGGGTGTAACCTCTGTTTTCTGTAATCAATAGCACAGAAGTTGGAAACCAAACAAAAAATATCCAATTTAAATGGTCTGTTTCTTATGGTATCTCAAAAGCTAAATATTAAAAGCTCTAATATTGGAAGAGTAGGATGGCTGCAATAATTGACGATAGAGATCTTATGGAAGTTCTAGAAAGTCAGCTCACTAAAGGAGGAGAGATGAGTTTGTAGAAGGTTGAGATACTCAAAGTGAAAAGAGAGAGGTCTTATGCTCATGAGGCTCAAGGTGACAAATGGATTGTTGTACAATTTTTCAGGGTCAGAAGATAAGTTTAGAAGAGACTGAAAGGAAAACATCAGAATTGGATACAGGGATGATCTTCTATTGTTGAACTTGTTATTGTGGCAGACCAGAAGAGGGAGTTTTCTAGGCTAGACTACCCAACGAAGAAGCAAAAATTCAGATATATGAAAATAGTTAACCACCTAAGAATCTTCTACACGATGAAAGTAATGGAATAAAGGATGTGGATGTGGCTAAGATCTATA
This sequence comes from Sequoia sempervirens, assembly GCA_007258455.2. Classification (NCBI taxonomy): domain Eukaryota; kingdom Viridiplantae; phylum Streptophyta; class Pinopsida; order Cupressales; family Cupressaceae; genus Sequoia; species Sequoia sempervirens. The sequence goes on from VDFB02000017.1 coordinate 524,409,379, forward strand.
GATTCATGGAGCTTTGACTAAATCTTTTGGGATAGAATAAAACATGAAAAATTAAATCTACATTACTACACACACACCACCCCGCCCCTCCCCTTCTCTCTCTCTCTCTCTATCTGTACACACCTGTATGGTAGACATGTATGCATATGTGTGTGGATGTATGTAAAGAGAGAGAGGGGTTCTAATTAGATGAGCTGAGACTCAAAACAATAACTCTAAGGCGTAATAATCACACAACCAGCAACAGAAAAACAGGGAAAAAAAACATTAAATCTTAAAATTCCATACTTCTCCATGCCCAATAATTCAATGTGCACAAACCTGCCCATGATAGCCATAGGCGAAGAAAACCCTTGTCAAGTATTCATATGTGAGACTATTGAACTCTTACCAGTTATAGAGCTGGGGAAATTCCTCCTGCAATTAGCTACAATTTCTACTATGATTGCGCTAACCCTGTTACATAGACAACTTCTCCACCCCCAGTGAAGAGCCTAGGAGGGTAGGGGTGGGTAGGAGGCTATAGGATAGCCCTCCACCCTACAGTTCATTTACCACTGATTTCTCAGATACCACCAAAGGATCGGCAAAGAATGAACGAACTCCTCAAAAAGAAACTGTTTCTTAGCATCCTTGATCCTCTAAAATGTTTAGTTTTCTATGAATGACAGGTGTATCTCACGTGCCCTGCAATCGCACCACCTGCAGCCAGTTGTGTACACAGATGGTCCATACAGCGAGCAACCAAAAACCATTTAAAAAATTGTTTAATACTTAAATCGTCCTCTTTTCTATTGGGCAATATTTTTTTTAAAACTAGAAATGAAAGCCCTAGAAACTAGCTGCTGAACATACCCCAGTTCACATTTGATTCAAACCACCATTAGCATTGACTAGAAGGCGTCCGTTTGTCTCTAAACCAGGCTCTGCAAAGAAGAAATATAATATTAATAACATGAATCACGATTACCAGAGAGCTACCGTCGGCATGATAGAAAGATAAAATTTGGAAGCAATAACAGTTGCAACTTACTTATATAAGTTTTTAAATGATGAATGCATTGCTCAAATCTATTGCTATTTGGCTTCAGCCAGATAGCCGGATTCTGAAAGAGTGCAAGAAAATTAGTTAGTAATTAATTTATTACTAGGTGGCTTTTACTAATGGGCTAGCCTCCACCGAATTAACCTCCTAACATCCATCAAACATTTTGATTGAAGCTGCAAACGGACCAAGTTGTCTATACGTGAAACTATATAGTCAGAAAACCATTTTTTAACAAATCTAAATAAGGTAGACTAAATTTCAAGTACTACATGAAGATTTTGGCATTTATGTCCCTGTAATTCCCCTACTTTGTTCATTTGAGTTGTAATTGCATCTAATGGTTCAGTAAAAATAGATTGGCTGTCGTTCCTTACCTCTAAAAGGTGCTGAGCCTTCTACTGCTCTGAATTTGTGAATGTTTGCAGAACTCTTGAATTATTATTCCACTTCCTAATAGTCAATTCTTCAGCCTTTGCCGCTGTCGTCTTTCCTATAAAAAGCAAATTAGTTAAAACACAAATTAGTTAAAATCAATTAAAAAATTAAAATAGCAAAGGCTTAGATTTTTATTTTACACTTTTACCTGATTCATGGGTGGCCAACACCACAGAGGCCTCAGCCATAACAGCCTTTGCATCATTAGCCCTGCACTTGCATCATAACACCTGTGGGTGTCCTGAATAGAAGAATTAATTCAATTTCCCGTCTAAGAGCTTCATAGAAGCCTCGTTTTCCTTCTCGGTCGCCATGTAAGCATAGTCTATACCATTTTCTTTAAACCACCTTTCTAGGCTCTGTACCAGCTTGAGTCCAATCCCCATCCGCCTGTGTAACAAGAACGGATTGTTCAAGGATACTTCAAAAAACCGAGGCAATGAAGGTTATCAACGAAATACCAAAAAAACCCCAAATTTCTGGCATTGATACATACTCATATTCAAAACCCTAAAACTATTAATTTTCTGAACTTCATCCACACAGGCTCTATGTGTTCCCCTGACGAGCAGAGCGCAGACAGAATAAAGGCGGTCTGAAGCCTCAAAAATTTGGCCCATTTCGAGCGAAACGGACAGGGCCTTAAAGCCGATGGAGTTTTAGGCACTCTGATCCGGGTGCTCCAACGGTTCCTCCCCGAAGATGACAGAGAAGCCGTGCAAGGCTAGTATGGAGGCTCTTTCTACGACCTCTGAAGGGCGGTGCATTATTGTGTTGCATGCTCTGGCCATGCCCACTATGCACTGTGTCAACCCCGCATCAGAACGAACAATTAGCAATCGAACAAAGAGAGACAAATAAAAATTTGGGTTGAAGAGGGGGTCCTGAAACCATCTTTCCCTTATTGCAAAATGTGGAAGCAATATACTGCCATGCAACCCGTTCCAATTCCATATGATGTGATTTTTTGCTTAAATCAGTTTCAGCATTTGATAGTGTTTGTTCTATTGAAAGTTGTTAGTCTTTGTGAGGCGTTGTGGCTGTGCTAAGTGTCTGTATGTCCAGAATGTTAGCCCTGTTCTCTTAGTAATTGTTGCTTTTCTTTCAACAACTTTTGTTGCCTCCATTTGTATTATTTGCATTGATTCAATAAAAAAAAAAACGGACAAAACATTAGGAAAACATTCGTGATATTTTTCCCTCTTGCATTGATTGGACAGGCTCTTGAAAATTAATTGTGCAGAAATGTAAACCGCAGCAAATTCACAGCTGGCCAACCGAAAGGAGATAAATGGAAAATATAAATCCAGGAAAATAAAATAAATGCAACAGACCATAGCATAAACGAGAATATCATCCTCTGGCTGCAGTTTCGAGAAGCTTTAATTGCAAAATCAGTCCACCCGAAAACATTAGTCTCCCGCCTAAAAGGCAGGGACTAACAAACATACATTCATATAAACAATAATTTAAAATAAATTATCTACAAAGGAGGGTTGAAATTGTTACGCTAGTTTAATGAAAATCGCATATGATGCTAGTTCTTTTCCAGTCATAATCCTCAAGTATTTATTATGCTTAGTAATCTTTCATAGAGTACAAAATAATAACGTATTCAATAAATGGGTTTATTTACACCCTAACAACTAGTTTAATGTTATGATATCATATAGTATTTTAATCTAGCCAAAATATAGGGTAATAGGACAAAATCTCTACTTATGAATAAAGCTCTAGGATACCCAAATAAACATCACACATGATAAAAAAAATAAAAAATCCTAAGAAATATATACAAAACTAAGGTTAGTTGTCAACCAAAAAAAAAGCTCTCTAACATGTCTTGAGAACTTTGAACATGTCAATTTAGAATATTAAAGTAAACAAGAATACATATTAACAAGAAATAAATAGATCTTATAGTGTCATAACAATCCAATGAGTTTGTAAATACCCATCAATAGTTATACTAGTGATCATTTCTCTTTGCAAAGATATGAGTCAATTATCTTTAAGCCTAATTGAACTTGACCTAGTAAAATCTATTGGTAAATGTTCCATGTTGAAGCTATAAAAACCTTGCATTCATATATCTCTTATCACTAGCAATCGCACCTTGGGATGCAATGGGTACGCCGAAGAGGTGTGGAAGGTCAATTAGGGGAAAAAATTGCCTACATTTGTGCAGTACATGAGGTCAATTGGCAGGGCATTTAGCAAATGATATTTGCAAAAAAAAGGTCTCGATAGAGAAGTGATAGGTTCAAATCAACTATGCATCATCTTACAAGGTTCCAAACATGGTTGAAAAAAATCTTTGAATAAGGAAAATAATTAGACTCCATTACCAATAGGTTCATGTTATGTTTGTAGTATAGAGAGAGGTAGAGATAGGGATAGAAAGAGGGAGAGATAAAGGGGGAAAGAGCGAGAGCGATATGGGGGAAAGGAGATAGAGAAAAAAATAGCACAAGGCATAAAGAATGAAGAGAGAGGACATGAGAAAGAGATGGATATACAAAGAGGGAAGAGGGAGATAGAGAGACACATATTGACAAAGAGAGATGGAGACAAAGAGGATATAGAGAGATAGAGAGATAGAGAAACCAAGAGGCATAGGGAGAGAGAGAGATAAGAGAGATAAAAAGGAAATAGATATTGAGAGAAGAGAGGTTAATAGTTAATTTTGCATCTACAACATCTAACATTCCTTTCTATTATGTTGTGATAGATGTCATACCCTATTATAGAGCTCCTATTTTGGCACAACTAAGGAGAAGGTAGGTGAAGGTTTTTTAGATTGAATTTATACATGTTGATTGCATTTGTGTGAAACTTTCCAAGGATTGTTCAACAAATCCATTATGTGCATATTCTACAATTGTAGAAAGCCATGACAACATATCTTAAGGGAATTTTACCAAACAATTTTCTTCGATATAATTTGATCACATTGAGTTTAGGTGTCAAGTGTCACCCATTAGATTCAAGTTGAAAATGTGGATTGTTTTATTGGTCTCCAAGTATAAAGCTTCATTACTTCTTACCCAAAAAAATATAGGTGAAATTCTTTCTAGTCAATGCATTGACAAGGACCTCAATGCAGGCTGATATGTAGGTATGATGGATACCATACATATCATAGAATTAATTTTTCCAAAGAATTTTTAGTGGTAAGCTATGTTGTATTATACATGTTAACTTGATACTGATACAGTTATGTGATGGTAGAAATGGGCCCTTCTTTTGTAATGAGATGAGATATTTATAGATTTTAGTATGATAAATTCTAGTCCATCAATGTCTTGATACATATGTGTTGGAAGAATTATTATCTATCAAGATTAGAAATTACTTATATCAAAGCAACTCTTAGGAAAGCAATGACCATGAAAGTAGACCCAACTTGTTCTTTTAAAGAGAAAATGCCTCTTAACTACAAATTTTACATTTTATTTTTCTTTGGTGTGTAATTAGCAAAATCAATGCAACATAGAGAGGGGAATATAGAAAGAGAGATAACGCATGAAGAAGAGAGAGAATAGATATAGAGGGAAAGATAGAAATGTAGGAGAGAGAGGGCAAGAGAAAGAGAAAAAGAGATAGAGGAGACAGAGATGTAAAGGAAATTAAATAGGGAGAGAGGGAGATAGATGGGGAGAGAAAGAGATAAATTTAACAAGAGAAGAATTGAGAAAGATAATAGGGAGAGAGGGAGATAAACGGGGAGAGAAAGAGATATTTACAAAGAGAGGAATAGAGAGAGATAAATAGGGAGAGAGGGAGATAGATAGGGAGAGAAAGATATACATTTATAGATATTTAAGAATAGAGAGATAGATAGGAGAAAAATAAAAGATATACAAGGAGAAAGAGATACATTTATTGAGAGAGGAATAGCGAGAGATAGGAGATGGGAGAAAAATAAGAGATATAAAGGCAAACAAAGTCTGATTTTTGAGCAACTATTATGTGTCAACAATCCAAAGATGGCACATGTCAATGGGGATTTATCTCTTTACCCATCTCTCTCTATATCATTATATCTAACTCTCCCTCTCTATCTCTCTGCATAGCTCTCTCTTATTTCTCTCCCTACATCTCTCATGCTCTATTTTCATTATACCCATTCTTTCTTTGCTCTAGTTTGACATACATCCATATGACTTGTGTAGAAACTATTTTGATTATATGTTCTTAAATGTTGATAATTTTTGTGGCTAAATCATCCTAAGATGCATGGAACCTCACACCCTTATACTGAATTTTGTGTTTTAATATAAATATAATAAATAATATGCTTTAACTATATAATATAATACATATATAATTATTATAAATAATATGTTAAATAAAGATAAAGGAAACATTTGCGTGGTTCAGTTAAACCCGATTTCTAAGGGCCTCAAAAACTCATTGACAAATACTATTACCACATCATATATCACCATAACATACAGCTCATTGATTACGAAAAGTGATTATAAGAAACACATACTAATAAAAATTTCTGGAGTTGTCCATTTGCAAAAGCAGAGGCAAGTTTGAATCTCTCAAAATCCATGGAATTAATGTTATATCTGCTTATATGAACTCTAATCTCTGATCATGGGGATTATGGTAGCAACAGAGGATCTGATACAAGTAATGAAGCGATGGTGTGGAGATGATGAGGTCACTTTCAAATACAACAGCTTATATATAACCTTTTTGTTCACATTAGCAAGTATAAGATGTCAGATTTGTCCTTCACACCATGCTCTAGAGGCAAAGGCAGAGTCAAAGACATGGCGATGAGACCCGCAGGTTCTCTACTTTCTCACAAGATCTATTTTATCTTAAGGCATTCCATTTCCAGGCTACATGCAAAAGTATTATAGTAACGATACTCCTGCAAAAAGTAGGTTTTAAATTTTTGTGCAGGTAATCAAGTCCATTATTCTAGTAATTGCTGAAGTATCTGTCTGCATTAAAAATTGAGTCTTGTTATTCATATGTTGGGAAATAAGGAGATGTGAAAAAAGAGGTTCACGGAGTTGTAGTGGGCGGTTTTGAACTAGATGTAGAGAAATATACAATTCTAATGGCATACCAAGATAAATCGGGTGAACTACGCTGGATTTTATATAAGTTTGAATCTCCGAAAATCATGCTCTCTATGTTTCCATCGCCGTGTTAATGTGCACTACAACCTCAAAGTTTGATCGCAACTGCCAAAATAAATTTGAGCCGTTCGTCATCGTTCTCCGTCTACTGAAAATACGGAGCACTGTCACTTCTAAGACCGAAGAAAAAGTGTTAAATATACCCCTGGACATTAACGAGGCCACGTTTGCTAGAAAGTATATGATGGTAGAATCACACGTCTGTGTTGCCCTCGAGTCCACATTATTTACAACCACGATTTTCACGGCGAACAAAAATTGAAAACGTTGAACGGATGAGATCGTTCTCACCGTCTTGCATCTATTTTTGTGCATTGTACACCGTTGATGACAAAAAGGAGGTCGCTCATCTCAAATAGGTAACGCCTGCGGCGTAACAAGGTGATCCTATCAACTTCATCTTGAAAAATCCATCTAGTTATTACCCAAAGTATATAAAATTTAATTAGAAATAAGTTGATTAAGTTGTCAACTAAACTATCAATTGAGAATAAGTGTTCAAGATATGTATTGGAATTTTTTTATGCGTATGAAACTTTTAAATTTTCTTCTAATTTAAACTTAAGGTTAGTGGAGATCCATTTAGAGCTATGGCATGTTCAACCTTACATCACCAAGATATTTTAGAATATCGTTTACTTTTATCATTGGGTGAGAACAGCTTTCTAAACTCATGGATAAACCTCTAAATTATCTATATCACCCAACAAAAAAAACTTGAATAAAAACCAATTACAATTTACCTTAATTTTTATATTAGTAAAGAGCTTTAGATTTTTATTATTATCACCCAACTCAAACTCTAGCAACCAATTGAGAGGAGCTTTGGAGTTATTTTTATCATTTAGATTTTTAGATAATTTTTCTAAGGCAATATCAATTTTTTCTATAGATATGCCATTTTCCTCTTACTTAAGTTGTCAGAAATATTTCTCTAAACAACCTTGAACACCACCAAATGAGGACATCATTTTATAAAATAAATTATTTATTTCAAAATGTGAAGACAGCATTTAAATTTATATAGAGATCATTACTAAATATATAAATAATATACCCATCACAAATTATAATATGTTTATTTTATATAAACATGCATTCACCTTGCTAATCTACATACAATTTAAATATGTGAAGACTAAATTTTAAAGCAATATAGAGATTAATCTCACCTATATATATATTCACATTTTATAGCAATATAGAGATTAATCTATCTAACTAACTAACTAACTAACTATATATATATATATATATAAACATGCATTCACCTTGATAATCTACATACAATTTAAATATGTGAAGACTAAATTTTAAAGCAATATAGAGATTAATCTCACCTATATATATATATTCACATTTTAAAGCAATATAGAGATTAATCTAACTAACTAACTAACTATATATATAGTTAGTTAGTTAGTTAGTTAGTTAGTTAGTTAGTTAGTTAATCTCTATATTATATATATATAGAGAGAGAGATTAATCTCACTAACTAATATGTATATGTATATGTATATGTATATGTATATGTATATGTATATGTATATGTATATATGTATATGTATATGTGTGTATATGTATGTATATATATACACACAAATACACACACATATTATAATTAAGTATATTCCAAGGCTATTGCCTTTAAAGGCAAATGAAGATTCTTCAGATTGTGACATGCAAAATAAAGGTTGCAAGGTAGTTCCTCTCTCAAAAAAATAGTTGGGATGAGTAGTTGCAAAGAGCCCACTACATTGGGTTTGTGAGGCTTCGTCTAAGAGTGCATGATATGGAAGTTCATCTAATAAAATTATTTTTATATATAATTGTATGCAAATGAGGGGATTCTAGACCTTAGAAAGGATGTCTTAATGGACTTTATTTTAGATAATTATAAATTTTTATTGCTTGGTCAATTGAACTATTTATATATGTGTCTATCAATCATGCTCTAAGAGTTGTACAAGTTCTAAAAAATTACTTAAGAGATTATAAATTATAGGAATGAATAAAGTACATATATGAGGGACTATCTTGGAGTGTAGTCAATGTATCATAGATCTTGGACACATTCTTAAGTAACCTTATCCAAAAAAATAAGATTCATTTTCTAACATAAAATAAGTCATCTAAAATGAAATAAAAAATTATGCTCGGGTATGTGCAGGATCATCATGGAAAAAATAGGCCCTTAAGTGGCAATGAAAATTCAAAAAAATCAGAGTTATGCAACTTCACGTAAAAATTTGAATAAGTTATCTATATTATTTCAAAAATATGTAAGAATAGAATTTGTGGCAAATTGAATGTAGTTTCTAAACTACTAGGTTTATTTTTCTAAAAAAAAAATCTATTTGGTGAAAATTTGAAATTTCAATGCAATAGTACTAAAATTTCAAAGAAAAAATAAGAAGTAGGTGTACCACCCTAACCATAATAAAATAATAATATTTTTTATAAGATTTTAGATATAAGTAGAGGACTCATGTATGGATGTGATGCATATTTTTTGTATTTTTTTTCCAAGTAAATAATTAATTATTGATTTTTAATTACAACTTTAAAAAATATAAAAACTCTATGTTTGACCACTTAACTTGGTCAAAACTTCATGAAATTCAATTTATTTCTTTTAATCCTACAGTATGTGCATAGAATGTGGCCTTTTTTGGATTCAAAAAATGTGATATCGTTTGAAAGTTATAATTTTTTTCAATCAGGCTATCAATCAAAACTTTAGTCGTAATTCTAATAGAAAATGAATAATAATTATTTATTAGATTCAAACTAAAGTATAATTTATATTGGTGGAAAGCTGAGAACCTCCTTTACAAACCCTTTTCATTTCATCAATTTTGGGTAAAAAAAAAGTCGTCAACCATATGCACGAAGTATGGAAAAGCAAGGTAAGTTGTTAAACACATTTTTTGTGTTGACTTCTTAGGATTGGCAGGTCCGAACCAAAATCCAAAGCAAGCCTGAGCCTAATCCCTAGGCATTAATTTTGTGTCAGAAATATCGGATATCTGATTTGAATTTGATACCTGATATGTTCTATATAGAGTTGCAAAAATGTTATACAATTTATAATATATGATTTAAAATATGCAATAAAGTTTATAATTTAGTATATAATATACAATATAGTTTATAATGTAATATATAATATACAATTTATGATAATCTCTTACCGAATTATGTATTTAATATATAATATATTATATTATTATGTTTAATATTTCAATATTTTTGTTAATGTA
>VDFB02000017.1:524419309-524487657 GCA_007258455.2 Sequoia sempervirens
CAACTCTCTTGCACTCTTCTACTCTCTCCCTCCCTCTCTCCCACTCTCTACCATCCTCTCCCACTCTCCCCCATCCTCTCCATCCCTCTCTCCCACTCTATCCCACACTCCCACCCTCTCCGACCTTATCCCACTCTCTGAAGTCACTCTCTCACACACTCACTCCATCTATCTCTCTCCCCTATACCCTTAACCATGAAACCCTAAACCCTTAAAACCCTCTACCATAAACCCTTAACCTTTAAAACCTCTACCATATACCCTAAACCCTAAACCTTTAACCCTTAAACCCTCTACCATCTACCATTAACCCTTAGGTCTATGTGTACACAAATCAGATATCTGATTTGTAGAACTAAAATCATACCGTTACAAAACATCCTAATTTTTTTTCAAATGAATTGGATATCGGATTATAACAGATATCAAATTTGTGGGCCATATAAAAGCCCCATGTGGATCATTTTGTGCATTCCAATGAACCCTACATTCTGTTTGCAGGCGACACGCACAGTTTTAGATAGGAAGAGACAAAGATCAACTTTTTGGAGCATCTTCTACTCAAATTTGTCATAAGCAATTATTTTTTAGCATCTTTTATCAGGTATAATGGGGAGCAGCAATCATTGGAAGCAAAAATGTAATAGAAAGCTTACAAAAGAAGAAATTGAAGCATATAGACAAAGAGATAGAGAAATTCATATGAAGAGAAGACAAGGTATGTTAAATATTGGTGAACCTAACCCCTATGGTCTTTCAAGTGAAGAGGAAATTGAAGATGTTCAAGGTGAAAATGTTGGAATTGAATATGTTGAACATGATATTCAAATTAGGAATGGAAATTATTGAAATTGATAATGAAAATGTTCAAGGTGAAAATGTTGGATTTGAAGATGTTGAACATCATATTGAAATTGGGAATGAAAATATTGAAATTGATAATGAAAATGTTCAAGGTGAAAATGTTGGATTTGAAGATGTTGAACATGATATTGAAATTGGGAATGAAATTATTCAAATTGATATTGAAAATGTTCAAGGTGAAAATGTTGGAAATGAAGATTTTGAACATAATATTGAAGCAAGTGTAAATTATGTTTCACCAGATTACATGAGAAATGAAGAACCTTGTGTGGAGGAAAGACATTCCAATTTCAAGACCTTCAAGAACCCCTAAATGGTTACTTGAATTTGATGAGAACATTATAAATAATTTTGAAGGCAAGAGGTCAACAGGAACTATTCAGTTGTGGGCTAGAGACTTTTCAGCCAATATTTTAGTGATAAAACATTGACCGAGCAATTCCAACTTTTTGTACAATTGCTAAAGATGCAAAAGATGAGACCTTTGCTAGCCAAATTGAAGATTCGTGTGATCAAGAAGACCGAAAAAAATTCTATTATTGTCAAAAATATTTTTAATTCTCTCAAGTCTATTGGAAAAATAACAAGGAAAAGGATAAGAGAGCTACTCGGAGAGTCATTACAACCGCCCTAGTAAGCCATCAATTGAAAAAGGCTCGCTTTATGAGACAAAATTGTATTGATTTTGACATAAATCATAAAACTTTGGATAAAGCACTTGCAAGAAGAGAAAGAATAGATGATCCTCTTCAAAATGATACATGGGCTTTTTCCAGGAGGCTTCCACGTGTTGATAAGAAGTTAACCGATAATGTAAAGCAAGTAATTCAAAAAAATTGGCATGATAACTCTAGAGTATCATCCAATGCAAAGGATGTTTTAAAGTTAAGAATTGGCAACCGAGACCATACACCACATCCTAAACATTTCTTGGAATCAAGCCAAACAATGTTGTTAAAAAAATTTATTGAAACACATAAAAATATGGAAATCTCGCAAAGGACTTTTGAGGGTTTGAAGCCATTTTATTGTGTGCCTCTTAAGATTCGTAATACTTCTTGTTGCAAATACCATGTGGAGTTTTCAATGTACCATGAGCTATTATGCTATACCCGTTCTACTTTGCATACTAATGAAATGTTGCAAGAGTGTGGCGCAATGCATCTTCTGAAATCATCAAGGGACTTGCTAGATCTATTTTTATGTTCTAGAGATGATGGTTGCTTTTTCTATAGAAATGATTGTTTAAATGCAAAGTGCTCACAATGTGGTGGCTTGTCAAAGTTTGTTCAATGTTTTCATGAGAGTTCCGAACATGAATTTGGAAAGAAGCTTGTTGAAAAAAAGAGATATGAGATAGTCAAATATACTTTGCAAAGTGGAGGTGAAGGTTCTAGATGTGAGTTGGTTACAAAAGAATGCAGTGTTGTGATTTTATTTCAGATTTTATGGACAATATTTTCTACAAGTATGCACAACCGAAGGTATGCTCGAAGGTTTTCTTTTCTACTTAATCGAGCTACAACCGAAGGTTTTCTTCTTGGTTCTTTCCTATTGGTATGCTCATTTGAACTAGGTTTTGTAATATCTTCCATTTATATATAATAAATTATAGTGGCTTGCAACTTTTTCTCCTCAAATCCAACTTGGGTGCAACTTCATTTTTAGCAACTCAATTGCTCAGTTCATCTTTTACTATTTTTCTTGTGTTTTATGTCCGTGCACAAGCCATTCAAGCATTTTTGTATCAAAAATTTATGTAGAAACATTATTACATGTCTTGAATTTATTTTGACTTCTTAATAGAGGGTTTATAAAAATGAGATACCACAAGTTTCTTTTTTTTCTAAGCACAGTGGGGCCTAAATAAAGGTGTCCAAGGTGGTGACAGAGTCTGAAAGGTTGTGGAAGTGCTACATCCAATAAACCCTCAAGAATTACACTAAAAACAAGGGTTTTTTGATTTGATGGTTATAGGTTCATACAAATGGAATCCAATTGTAGAATCTTTATTTTCTTGGAAATTTATTTGCTTCCCCAAGGTTTTAGGGGTCTGTGTGGTGTTTGAAGGTACGTTGCTTTGCATTTTTGGGCTAATTGAGTAGCCTTTTCAAGGGTGAATGTATAAGAAGTCAATGCTGGTCCAAAGGAGTCTATGTTGTTTCTCATATATGTTGTGTAACTTGGATATGGGTGTTTGAATCAGTCATGTGTTGGTCTAGTTTTTTTGGAAAATTGCTTGCATCTAACAACTTTTTCCTCAGTTGAAAACTTGCCACCACGGGAAAATGCCTCCGATATAGCAAAAACCAAGAGAGGTTATTGTAGATGGTCCCAACATTATCCCATAGTCTCGAAAAGAGATTATGTAAGCCTCACGGTCTTCAAGAAATATCCCTTCAAAGATTGCTTCTTTTTAGCACTTTGGACTCTTAAGGGAAATCGTCAATCCAATGTAGCTCAGAGTCATTCGGCGTATTTGGTTGCAAAAGAGGACCATCCCTAGCGTAAACATACCCATCCGGATGTGTTGGAACAGTCTGTTTGGTTGTACGAGTTACGAAATGAAAGTTGCACCACTTTGCAACTTTACATTGCTTGCATCTGGCAACTTTTCCCTCCACTGAAAAGTCATCACCACAAGAAAATGCCTCCAAGATAGAAAAAATGAAGAAGAGAGGTTTTTGTAGATGGTCCCAACATGATCCTATAGCCTTAGATAGAGAGTTTGTAAGCCTCATGGTCTCTAAGAAATAGCCCTTCAAATATTGTTGCCTTTTAGCACTTTGGACTCTTCAGGGAAATCGCTAGCACAATGCAACTCGAAGTGATTTGGTATATTTGGGTGCAAATGACCATACCTAGTGTAAACGTACCCACCCGGACGTGTTGGAATAGTTTGTTTGGTCGTACGAGTTATGGAATGAAAGTTGCACCACTTTGCAACTTTACACTACTTGCATCTAGCAACTTTTCCCTCCGTTGAAAAGTCATCACCACAGGAAAACACCTCTGAGATAGCAAAAACAAAGAGAGGTTTTTGTAGATGGTCCCAACATGATCCCATAGCCTTAGACAAAGATTTTGTAAGCCTCTTGGTCTCTGATAAATAGCCCTTTAAAGATTGTTGTCTTTTAGCACTTTGGACTCTTTAGGGAAATCGCTGGTCCAATGTAGCTCAGAGTGATTCAATATATTTGGGTGCAAAAGATGACCATACCTTGTGTAAACATACCCATCCGGACATGTTGGAACAGTCTATTTGGTCATACAAGTTGCAGAGTGAAAGTTGCACCACTTTGCGACTTTACACTATTTGCATCTAGCAACTTTTCCCTCCACTGAAAAGTCATCACCACAGGAAAACACCTACGAGATAGCAAAAACCGAAAGAGGTTTTTGTAGATGGTCCCAACATGATCCCATAGCCTTGGAAAGAGAGTCTATAATCATCACGGTCTCTCATAAATATCCCTTCAAAGAGTGTTGTCTTTTAGCACTTTGGACTCTTAAGGGAAACTAGTGGGCAACAGAGTTCTTCACAAACTTGGTTTGAAGTAATTTCATTCTTTTTTGTGCATTTAAAATGGATTTTTAAGCCTTCCACCCTAAAAGTGACCTCTAAATAACTTCAAACACCTTAACTACCTCATTCTTATTCATTTTTTTTCCAAACAAGCTTTTTCATTCCAAGAGGCTGAACTTTTATTTTTGCTTGTTGGGTTGAAAGTAGACCGTGACACAACTTTCTTTTTTCAAAAATTGTTTAGTATCATTAAACTAAGAATTTATCACACATTTGCATACCAAATAATGTTTGAGACTAGAAGAAGGCATCAAAATTGTTAGTGTACTAAAAAATTTCTTATGATGTTTGAAGAATGCTGATAACTCTACTCAGTTGCCTTCTTTTTTCAATTTCATACAAATTCTTATGATTTTTGAAGAATGCTAATAACTCTACTCAATTCTCTTCTCTCATGTGGAGAGTTAGAACTGCTTGTCCATGCCTTTTCATCATTAAGGAAGTTTTGCTCTTTTTGACAATGTCAAAAGCATGGTTGCATAAATATTAGGAAAAAGACCTTTCCTTTTAGATTAGAAATGTATGGAAGATTCAAAAAGTATCCTTGATATTACAAAAAGGTATGTGTTTATACACTTCAAACGTGCAATCATCCTTTGGTTCTTTCAAAGAAAAATCTTCCTATGCCACTGTTACACTGCACAAGCAAACCAAATTTTGTATTGTGGACCTATATTAAGCTACCACTCTCAAGAACAATATAACAATGATACAAAATATTGTTTGAGACTGAAAGAAGACATCAAAATGGCTAGTGTACTAAAAAAAATCTTATGATTTATGAAGAATGTTGATAACTCTACTTAGTTGGTTTCTTTTTTCAATATCATACAAATTGAACCTTGGCATCAATAGACTCTGTATATCATAGAATTCCATGCCAAGTTAGGTTTTAATCATAAAACAAGGACACATGTATGTATTTTATACTTAAACCAATGACAACTCAAATGAACTTAGAGTTCAACCAATTCCAAGAAAGAATTCACAATTTAAAGAAACCATGCAATATATTGTTTGTGTGTGACTTCTTAATTTCTTGGTGGCCTTGGTTTTCTTCTTGAATCTACTACTCTCTCTAGTGATTCTCTCCCTCTCTATCCTAGAGGGAGAAACAAAATCTCCTGCATCCACCTCATCAAGCCAACAAGGTAGCTAGTTTGATTATATAAAGAAAATATTAACATAAACCAATAATATACAAAGTATTACATTCCTTTTCATTTATATGCAAACCAAGATCCATATTAATTTTAAACAAACCATATCAACTGATATAACACTAATTCATCAACATATTCTAGGTGGCACTATCCTCAGAATATTGGTCCCACTAGACCTGAGATTGAGTAATTTCTCTGTCGCACAAGTGGGTCTTGTGAACCTCAAGTAATTTGAGAGGCTCAATTGTGATCACTCTTGGATCCTAATCTTGAAGATTATTCCAATCAAGAATATGGTTAATTCCAAAACACATTTTTTTAAATAAGACGTGGAAAAATTCATGCATATGAGAAAGAGTTGGTGGTAGAGCTATTTTGTAGGAAACTAGGTTAATGACTTCTAAAACTTTGAAAGAACCCACATGTCTAGGTGCTAACTTAGCATACTTTCCAAATTATCTCAAGCTCTTATGAGGTTTAACTCTTAAGAGTACTTTATCTCCTACCAAGAATACAATCTATGAGGTGTGACCATCTCTAGTTTCTCCATGGAATCATTCATAAATAAATTGTCTTTAATTTATATATTGTTGCATTTAGAATTTTGCAAATGCCCTTAAGTTTCTTTGTTTGTGCAAGTTGTTAATGATATTTTTTTATACATTTATTATATCATTTTACACCCAAGTGTCTTATTTCATATATGCATGGAATTCATATTTATTTCCCACATCATAGGAACCACAACTTGGATTCAATCTTGTATGTTATCTAAATAATTTAAAATTTTATGCAAGTCACCTCAAACTATCTTTAAACACGCTTATTTATGCTACCATTATGCAAGTATAAATAGACTTGAGGAAAATTATGTTAGAAATACATATTTAATTTTATAGTGACTTGAGAGTAAATAGAAAAATAATGTTATACATTTAAGCTTATATTTAATATATAATAGAGAATGATAACATATCCAAATGTTAAAATTTACATAGTCTTTTGAAAATGAGTTTATATCTTTCATCCCTTAAATATACTCTCAAGTCTTCTGTCTTTTATATGATTAGGATCTCAACATACACAAAATGGAGTTCAAGTTAACATGCATAAGTTGGGGTACAAGTTGAGCCTAATTGAGATACTAGAGTAGAGGAGGCCCAACCACACATAGTTGATGTCAACAAGGAGGCCCAACCAAAATTTGATGTTCGAGATGGGTCAGGATTGCTTCCTTCTATATATATGTTATGAGCTATCTAATCAATTATGATTAATCAGTTACAAAATTCCATATCAAGCTACCGATTATGCCAAGTTTCCTCAAAGAAATGTGGACTCATAGAATTCCATGACAAGTTAATGCAATTGATAGTTGCTCCTAGTTATTAGTTATCTAATGTGAAGTAATTGCTTAGGTTGACTTTGTAAAAACTATATTGTTATTGAATTTTTTTCATCTATCAGCATCTAGTTGTTACTTATGCAATGTGAAGTAATGCTTTGAGTTTGAAAGATGTGCAATGCAATGTAATCAACAATATGAATATAAACTACATAATATAACCATTCTTTTTATGCTATTGTACATTGATATTTAACCATTGCTCACTTGATTAAATTTTGAAAGAGTTTAGTCATGCACGAGGAAGAAATTAAATTTCGATTGTCAACTTCTATTTATCAAATTATCCAATAATCTTGAGTGTATCTCCATATACAAAAATGGAATCAAGACCAACTCAAATAAAGTTTTACAAAATGTTGCATATGCCATCTCGATGTCTATTCAAAATTTACATTCCAAAATGTCTATCTCATCCTAAACTACTGGTGGATCATCAAAATGGAGCCTCTTTATAGCACTCGTTGGCTCTAAAGGTAGTTGTACAAGAAAAATTCAAACCACAGTTGATATTAGTTATACTATATGATTTAAAATCAAATAATTAACATTGAAATCAATATACATTGAATTATAATTGAACTCTAAAATTGTAATCTTGATTACCTGAAATATCTGTCTCTTCAAAGGGTCAGGAGTCCTAGAATATGCCCCTCTCAAAGCACCGACCAAACCAACTTTTGTAATTTCAATCTATATTGTGAACAAAAACATAAAATTGATCCAAGTTAGCATACAATTTTCGGTAATAGGAACATATAAATACCAAACACAAAATAAAATAAACACATACCTCTTCAAGCTAATCTTTTTCTTTATCTCCTATAGGTGTTTCGACACCTCCTCCTTGAGTTTTTTCAACACCTACTCCTTCAAGTGTTCCAATACGTACTCCTTCAAGTTTTGTGGCACTTGCCAACAATGATGTATAGCTCACAACTGCTTGTACATAAAAATGACAAGTAAATATGAAACTACCAATCTATATTGATATATGTATAATCAATCTTAAAAATATTAATTCAATTGAATTTGAGTTCAATTACCTTCCTCTTGTCTAACATTGTAATTCCATAATCTGGACAAGGTTGCACCTTGCTCACACTTGTCAACAATGACGTATAGCTCATAACTACCTATACATAAAAATGACAAGTACATATGAAACTACCAATCTATGTCGATGTATGTATAATCAATATAAGATCTTAAAATTCTTAATTCAATCTAATTTGAGTTCAATTACCTTCCCCTTATCTAACATTGCACTTTCATAATCTAGACAAGGCTACACCTCGCTTGCACTAGGTATTTCCTACAAGAGGAAAATAAGATAAACATATAAGTTATTATATAATTTCATTTATGACAATTCAAATGACAAGCAAGTATATGATAAAAAAATGTAAACGAGTGAGTGCAAAAATATATACTATGTGCATGTTGAGGCCAAATGAAATGGCCCTAAGGGTGCTATCAGTCACCTATGTGAGCTTCTCCTCAGACATCAACTATTAAATAGACCATGTAAATAAATATTAGTACATTATATTATCTCTTATTAATATTCATTTAAAAACAAATGCAAGCTATGAATTTACAACTTAAATCTTACCTGTGTCACTATTCCAATGTCCCCCTCTCTAGTAGGAGAGGACTTTGTAGGGTGTGCTCTACTACCCTAAGTCTGATCTATAATGTCCACATTATGGAGGTCATAATCAGAAGTGTCCAAGGGATGCTTTGTGGGCTATCCAAGAGGACCCAAGCATATCTAGCGGCACATGGAGCAAGTATGTGGCACACAAATATGTGGACCTGACGAGGATGATGCAGCAACACTTGAACCATTGCCAACATCACCAGAATGTGGTTGAGCTACTGTAGAAGCATGTGAAACCAAAAGGCCACTCAAAGAGTGAATAGCTTGGATAGTTTGTGTGGCCGCATCCTGCATAATATCTGGATGATATACTAGAGGTGGTGGAGGAAGGGGAGGAGGGGGAACATATGTGCATGAGACTACTCTAACTACCCCTGGTCTATCCTAGGGCATACCTCCACCAATGCCCTGGAAGGGTTTAATGCCAAAGTAATTGACATGATGCCCTAACACAAAATCAACATATAATTTTTTAATAAAGTAAAATGGTATATCACAATTTTTGTTTGGTGGTTTATCAAAAATCATACACCAACAATCCCAAAAGTTATCTATAATGTCCCTATGCGTGCACCATTTTATAGAAAGTTTTGGTTTATTAACATTAACTGGCAAACTAGTGCAAGCGTTAACAAATAAAGAGCTATTTGGGCTTTGGTTATTCTAAGATCTTTCACATCATCATAAGACAATCCACATGCATAATATTCCCTCATGGATTCTCGCCATGAATGAAAGGCATTATGTTGGGTGGAGAGGGTTTCTATATTTTTAATTATATGCTTCAATGTGTTTGACATCTCGAATAATCGAGGGATTCTCTTATAAACTTCAGAAATGCCCTTTAATTGTTGCAATTTTTCACCAATTAATTCTTCAATTGATGGTTGCAGAGGTGGTGGAGCATTTGGTATTTGTGTATTTTCATTCTCAACTGGTGGATCATTTGGAATTTGTGCATTTTCATTCTCAGCAAGTGGATCATTTGGAATTTGTGCATTTTCATTCTCAGCTAGTGGATCATTTGGAATTTGTGCATTTTCATTTTCAGCAGCCATAATGCCTAATTAAAGTTAAAAACTAATTCATCTAATTGAAATTAGATAGTATAAATGAAAATATTGTAAAAATACCCTAGTTTTTAAAAAAAACCCTACTTTTTAACAAAAATCTATAAAATTCTCTAATTTTTAATACAAATACATAAACAACACTATTTTTAAATCAAAATCCATAAAAAACATTCATTTTTAATCAAAATCCATTAAAAAAAATCATTTTTAATCAAAATCCATTCTAAACTCAAAATTTTCATAAAAATTCAATCAAAAACCCTATTTTGAAAAAAAATCCACAAAATACTAATTGAAATTATCCAAATCTAATTCAAAATTGAATCAAAGCAAATAAAAATCTAAAATCTTACCTTTTCAAATTGGATATCTGGTACACGAAGAACCTCCTCACTGTGCGCCCGTGGGTTGTTGACTGTCAAATGATTTTAAAACAGCCACATAATTTGTATATATATACTTTTTTCAAATCGGATATCTGATTTGGAAAACTAGGATTGGTGTTTGCTTTGGTGGTGTGTACTGACACCCAAGCCTAAAAAAATTCAACATGTTATTTTTCACGTTTTTGGGTTGATGAAAGACGTGTTTTTTCCTCATTGCCACTTTTTGGCCCACCATGATCCTGCACATACCCACTCAAATTTTAAATCTTATTTATCTTAACAATAAGATTCATTTTTATTCAAATCTAGGTTTAAAAAAAAAAAATTGTCACCCCATTGTTTCTAAAACCAATAACTTATTGTCATTTAATATTTTACTTGACATTTTTAATTTATTAGAAATGTATAAATAACTAAATAAAATTTCCTAAATTTAATTGATAGAAATATATATGAAAATATTTATAATCTTTAGAAAATAATTAATTAATTGTAAAGATTTTCCCATGGTTGAGACCACAACTATTACCAATGTCATTAAAGTACATTGAGAATCTGTCCACATGGTGTTATGATCTAATTGATCTTTCTTCATAATTATCTACTATTACAATAATATAATACTTCATATAAAAATTATCTTAAAATACATTTACAAATGATTTTTTATATCCATTCATATTTTTTTTGTAAATTGGAAATAGTTTGAACGATAAAAAGCTACAAAGGGTGAAAAAGACAGCAGTACTACTACAATGATCCCCCCTTACAATATCAATATTGTTCTGCCCCCCTACAAATATTTATTGTTAGATGTTTACATTGTTCACAAGATTGCAAAAGAATACAATCATGTGTACAACATAAAAACAAAAAGAACTAGCTTCCCTTGACCTACAAAGAAAACACAAAGTGAGAAGAACAATTGTACTGCCAAGAGTGTTTATGCCACCATGAGAGCCCGATCTGCTATGCAGATCTAAGATACCTGTCTAACCTATGAGGTGTCAAATTTGTAGACCATACAATGGCCAAGGGAAACCTACTACTATCCAAGCCAAAAACCAGTGCAAAAAAGAAGATGTGTGCCACTACAAACCATCTAAACCCCTATGCCCTGAACCTTTGAGCCTTGGCAGTGACCTTGCAACTTCAATCTTGTCCCTTGAGAAGTCTTTGATGTTGAGAATAGGAGGAGCCTCCCCACCCTGCTCATTGTTTTCCACCTTTTCATTGAATTTTTTCTAAAATAGCTCCAGTGCTCTAAGGAAGACCTTTGTGGTATGTTGCCACCCCTATCCAAAGTTTACCTCCTGGAGGTTTACCCGAATTGTTTCATCTTCTATCATCTTTAGAAACTTTTTTTTGGACACTTTGACTATGAGGGCAACCTGCATAGCAATATATGAGAGGGTGAGTCTTTTACAAGACTCAGTAAGTGCACGCCTGACCCCACAAAATTTATCCTCATTTCTCTTTCTCCAAATAAACCAAAGGATTTCAATTGCAAGAAGATTTCAAAACAACATTAGGCATTTTCTATTTTTATTAAGAATCAGTAACAAAGTTCTGTCTGGTCTTAAATTATTGTTTTTATCCCAAATACATTGGTTTTTGCAAAATAAGCTCCATACTTCCCTTGCAAAGAAGCATTCAAAGAAGATATGGTTTATTGTTTCAAGGACTTTGCAGATGCTACAAATCTCACTTTCTTCTTATTTGCATTTGATTGGTAGTCTTTGCATTATTAGAAGCCATCGAAAGCAAGCCTTCTTAGGCTCCAAGACATTTGACTAGCATTTTTTGAAATTTTTTGTCCATTCGCTCTTACTCAATTCCATCTTCCAAGCTTGGTTTAGGTATGTATAGATGTCATGCTGATTGATAAGAGAATTATATATCTTCTAAGTTGCACTAAGCTTGAAAGCTTAGAGCCATCGCTCCACCAATAGTCTTTATATTGATCAGAGTCAACCATATGGATGGCATTGCGAAGGATTTCCTTACAAGCCTCCTTTAGAACTGAGAATGTTCTATAGTTTGAGGCAGTCATATTGAAATCCCTACTGAGTTGGTTCCAATCTCTCATGCCCTTCTCATCCAAAATATCTGCAAGGTGTTTGATACCTTTAGTTGCCCAAGCCTTAGCTGAGCAACCATGTTTGAGCGCCAAAGATTTTCCATTATGGCAAAGGTTCCACCAAATTGACCTGTGTGCATAGACTATGTCATCAGAGACAGCCTAGGTGTTTTGGATGTGTTCTTTTATGAATTATTGTGCCTTCCAAAGTCTCTTGAAGACCAAAGACTCCTCAAGCTTTATTGCATACTTGTTGCATTTGAGATCACACAATGGAGGTCCTTTCCAAGACTTTGCATGTTTGGGGGCTCCCCTTTCAATGTTATTCCTAATCAAGACTTTCCATGGTTCATCCTCATCTAGGGCCTTTAGGATCCATTTTGATGCTAGAGCTATGCCTTATAATTTGAGATCTTTTAGCCCCAAACCTCCTTCTACTTTGCCTCAGCAACACCATTTCCACCTTACCGAGTGCTAATTTTTCTTTCCCTTCCCATCTGACCAAAGAAATTTTTTGATTTTTCTCTACAGCTCCTCAACCTGATAATTGCTAAAAACCCAGACAGAGGTGAAGTAAATGTTGTATAAGGCCAGAATTTTCTGACACACCTGAATTCTCCCTGCCAAGGAGAGGAAATTCCTGTTCCAAGTACCAATCTTCTTATCAATCTTTTCATGTATCTAGATCTACATCTCCCTTAGGTCTGGGTTCACAGCAAAGGGAATGTCGAGGTACCTAAATCCATTCATATTTTATTAAAAATAATAAATTTATTTATATTCACTATCAATATAATAATATTTTGAAATAAATAAAATAAGTTACAATTTAAAAAACATTGAAATTTTTAAAATTATTATTACTATAAATGATTAGCTTTTTAAGCTTCGATAATTAAGGGCCACCCAAGCCATTAGAGGTAGAGTATTGACTAATAAATTTTAACGTATTTTTAAAAAGTCTTTGAAAAGCTACCTAATTTGTTGAAAATTTGTAACTTTTTAAAGATTCAACTTGAGCGATGGTGTTGGGAATCACCCTCCAATGAACCTTTCTAGAAATCTCGTGACCATTGTTGTAATGTACAAATAGCCTTTTGGTACTTTAAAATGGAAAAAAGCAAAATGTCGTGTGTAAAAATAAATTGATCGTTTTATCTTCAAGTCATCATGGAAAAATATATCTAAGTCATTCAGGTTGTTCGTTATCGACCACATAAATAATCTACCAATTTTTAAAATTAAAAAAAAAAATCATTGACCGTTGACATGCACACAGGATAAGAATAACCCCTTCACTCTCAAACACTATTTGCAATTCCCTCCATCCGCAATGGCCATCTCTTTACAGACGTTGTGTGTGGTTATCATTTCACTTTTTGTTCTCTATCCAACAAATGTCCTTCCCATGAATCTGATTCCCTTCTTCACTTCAAAGTGGGCATCAATGACTCCCTCGGCTTTTTCAGTTTGTGGTTAATGTTGGGCGGTAGGGGTGCTGATACACAGCTTTGTTGTGGTTACTAGACTGGAAAAACATAAAATAAGCACACACAAAACTCACAGAAATTACACAATGACAGCAAGACTAAACAAATAGAATTTAACTTTGCATATATTCCTTGTTTGCTTCAAAATACAAAAACTCAAAGGATATTCTCTGATTTACATGAACAAAATAAAACTAAACTAACTTGGACAGATGTCCAATACAAATGGTGCTACTCTCACACTGAAATACATAAACTGCTACAATCCTGTAGCTACAGCTGACAATGCACTGCATCTACTAAAACATTCCATGTGTTGTTGCTATCACTAGTTCTTTGTTGAATATTCTACACTTCATCTATTGTTGCAGGGTCACCTTCCAATACAAAAATTCTTCAAACTCCCATTGGTTGCAAAGACATTATTTTTGTCTTCTATTAGCAAGCTCATGAGAATGAGCACTTGATTCAAAATTCAAACTCACCAAACTTCATTAATTGTTACAAGTGTTCATTGGTTGTAATAGGCCCAAAAAATAAGTGCACAATTTGAATTTCAAATTTATCTACCATATTAAATGTTGTAGGTTACATTGGGGGGAAACTTGAAAATCTTCATTCTGATGTGGGGCTAACTTGGACAAATCTGCTAACTACAAAATATAATATTCCAACACTCCCCCTTAATCTACAAGTCAGTTGTCAATCTGTTGATTCCTTCCAGAGCTGATCTCTGAAGTCATCCATAATGCCAAGCCTATCTCTTAGGCATTCAAAACTCTCCTCTTGCCCTGGGACTTCATAGCCAGGTGGCTGCTCCACATATACTTCCTCCTTTAGCACTTCATTCAAGAAGGTTGACTTTACATCCATCTGTAGCACTTTCCATTGATGTTGTGTTGCAACTACAATCATTGTCTACACTATTTATAGCCTTGCAACTAGTGCATATGTCTCATCATAATCAATATTGGGTTGTTGTTTATACCCTTTGACAACAAGTCTTGCCTTGTGTCTTTCAATTTTCCCTTCTACAATACACTTGGTCTTATAGACCTACTTCACTCCAATCACTTACTTACCCTTGGGTAAATCAGTCAAATCCCATGTTTTATTTCTCTCTATAGCCTCCAACTCTTTATACATGGCCTTACACCATTTCTCTTCTTTTACCACTTCCTCAACGTGTGTTGGATCACTATAGGAGAATAATGCAAAATCCAAGTTCTCATCAAAATCAACATGTTGTGTGCTGCATAGATCTCCCTCACACTCTTTTTTTTACATGGCATCAATGATGCGAGTGTAGGATCTGAGTTTTCTTCTGAACTATTGCTACTCTGACCTTTGGAGCTAGTGTACTACTAACTATCAGAGCTACTACTTTGCTGAATTTTGGAGCTGCTAGTTTGTTGTCTCTGTTCAGTGCTGCTAGAGTTACTATTCTGCTATAGATCACCAGAGTTGCTATTTTCCAATGATCTATGGTGGTTTCTCCCTGAGCTACTGCTCTCATGAGCTCCCCTATGTTTCTATCATCTGCAACTTCTTCATCATCAAGGGGTATTGTAACAGAAATACCCATGGTGTCATCCACTGTTCCATCCCATGCTTCATTCTCAATAAATACAACATCCTTGTTGATTACAACATTTTTGGTGATGGGATTGTATAATTTGTAGGCTTTTTGCTCCTCACTATAGCCTATGAAGATACACTTTTCTCCTTTGTCATCAAATTTTTGCCTCTTGTCTTTTGGCATGAGTGCATATGCCACACACCCAAATATCCTTAAGTGCTCAACACTCCATTTGTTGTTTTTCCATGCCTCTTATGGAATCCTATCACAGACAGCCTTTGTGGGGCATCTATTCAGTATATAGACTGTTGTAGCTACAAATTCTCCCCAAAATATTTGTGACAACCCTTTTGCTTTTAGCATACTGGGTACCATATCTTGAATGGTCCTATTCTTCCTTTCCGCCACTCCATTTTGTTGTGGGCTATACCTAGTTGTAAATTGTTTTTGAATGCCCTAATTCCTACAAAAATTTAGAAATTCATTGGAGATGTGCTCTCCCCCTCTATCTATTCTACGGGATTTGATATAGTGACCACTCTCCTTCTCAATTGATGCCTTAAACCATTTAAACTTCTCAAAGGCTTCCAAAATTTTTTCAAGAAATAGACCCATATTTTTCTACTATAGTCATCTATGAAAGTCATGAAATATGTATTTCCAACTAAGGTGGGGGTTTTCATGGGTCCACACAAATCTGAATGCACTAACTCAAGTGGTGCCTTTGCTCTCCTAGAATACCCGGATTGAAATGGCTTCCTATGTTGTTTTCCTAAAATACAAGCCTCACACTTGCCATCAGGTTCTACAATGGATGGTAAACCCCTAACCATTCATTTCCTAGACAATAAACTCAAACTTGAAAAGCTTAAGTGCCCATACCTTAAATGTCATAGTTTGGATGGGTCTTTGATGACTATCTTGAATGTAGACTGTTGTTCGACTATTGACTGTTGTGAAACTACTGTCAGTGCCGGTGAACAATGTTGTTGCTGACGGTTTGTTGTTCCTGTCGCAGACACTATGTGCATCCTGAGAGGAAACATTTTGTTTCTCATCATTTGCACTACAACCATCACTCTTTTGCTACCTCCTCTATCAAATATTTTACATTCTCCATTCTCCATTAGGATTTTGTAACCATTTTGGACCATTTTTCCAATGCTCAATAGGTTATATTTTATGCCGAGGGAATAATAGACATCCTATATTTTTTTCTTCTCACCATTCTTGGTTTGGATGCTGACTACACCTTTTTCTAATGACTGGAACCTTCTCATCATTTCATATTTTGATCTCAATCTTTATACTGTTTTCAATGGAGGTAAAGAAATTTTTGTTACCACTCATGTGGTTGATGCATCCATTGTCCAAATACCATATTTCATCATTGTTGCACTCAACAAGGTTACAAACAATGAAAACATGTGACTGTTTGTCATTTTCAGCTTTGTTCTCATTTTCTACATTAACATTTTGGCCTCCATGGTCACGTTGCTTCTTTCCACACTCACTAGCATAATGGTCATATTTGTGACAATAATAGCACTGCACATTGCTTTTGTCACTCCTTTGATTTGAACTGTTGTTCGTCCTTTGGTTATGGTTTGTTGACAGTGAGCTACTCGTCTCCCCTGTGTTGTTAGAACCTCCTCTTCTAGAATTGTTTATGCCTTTTCCTCTTTTCCCTCTTCCTCTATTGTTTCTTCATCTTCCTCGACCTCTTGCATTGGTCTGAGCTTTGAAGGCTTGCTCTAGAGAAGGAGAAATTTTCTTCAACCATTGCTCATGGGTTTGTGGTGAACCCATCAACTCATCTATGGTCATTTGAGACAAGTCTTTTGCCTCTTCAATGGCAACTGCTACATAATCAAACTTAGTAGGCAGACTTTTTAGGATTTTTTCAACAATCCTTTTCTCTTCCATTATTTCTCCATTGAATCTCACCTGATTTACCAAGGTGGAGACTTTAGTGTGGAAATCTGAAATGGACTCATTATCTTTCATTTGTAGAGTCTCAAAATTTCTTCTTAAGAGTTGCACCTTAGCTAACCTCACTTTTTTAGTCCCTTTATAACTATTTTGCAATATAGCCCAAGCTTGTTTTGAGTAATTTTTTGTTGCAATACATGGGAAGATAGTCTCACTCAAGTTTGTCTTAATCAAACTGAGGGCTTTTGCATCCTTCATTCTTATCTCTTTCAACTGATTTTTTTGTGCATTTGAAAGGGCTACAAATGCATTTGAGTCAGTGATCATTGAACCCATTAGTGACCAACTCCCATAGGTCATTTGCAACTAAGATGGTTCTCATCTTCTAAGCCCATATATCATAATTCTTCCCATCAAAATGTGGTGGCTGCTACCAACCTTTACTCTCACCTCCTGCCATATTTCTCAAATTTGAGAATACTAAACAATGCCTAGATAACCTAGGGTTTAACCCACAATAAACAAACTGACTGACTGATTGCCCAGAAAAATAGGGCTCTGATACCACTTGTTGTGTGATAGGGGTGCTAATACACAAATTTTTTGTGGTTACTAGACTCACATAATAGAAAAGAAACACACAGAAAACTCACAGAAATTGCACAGTGATAGCAAGACTAAACAAACAAAATTTAACTTTACATATATTCCTTGTTTGCTTCAAAATACAAAAAATCAGAGGATATTCTCTGATTTACATGAACAAAATAAAACTAAACTAACTTGGATAGATGTCCAATACAAATGGTGCTACTCTCACACCGAAATACATAAACTGCTACAATCCTATAGTTGTAGCTGACAATGCGTTACATCCACTAAAACATTCCCTATGTTGTTGTTGTCATTGGTTCTATGCTGAATATTCTCCACTTCATCTATTGTTTTAGGGTCACCTTCCAATACAAAACTTCTTCAAACTTCCATTGGTTGTAAAGACATTATTTTTTTCTTCTATTAGCAAGCTCATGAGAATGAGCGCTTGATTCAAAATTCAAACTCACCAAACTTCATTAATTGTTGGGTGAAGCCACAATAGTGGTTTACAATTTGATGGAGGAAGGAAAACTGAGAAAAACAATCCCATGGCAAAAAAATTTGTTTTAGGGGTTCAAATGAACCTATAAGTTTGACCGAACCAAAGAGGGGTTCGACTGAACTAGGGTTTGAATGAACCTATTTAATTACTGGGCCTACATTTCGTGCCTAAAAAATAAAAGGAAAATTCATATTGAGTGGGGTTCGAATGAACCCTAGTTCACTAGAACCCCTAGGTGTTTTCTAGAAACCCCCCTGGTTCTAGCGAACCCCCACTTTTCCCTGATTTTTGACCTTGTTCACAAAAGAAACCTATTTTTTTATGCTTCGAAGCTCGGGTTGAGGATGAAAATGGAGGAATCTTTACAAACCCAACTGGAATCAGGTAGTCCTTAGAACGAGTTATCCAACAAATATAAATTTAATATGTTTTGGTTTTATTATGTACTTTTTTTTTAGTTTTAATAAACATAGGTTTTTCATTGAAAATGAAGGTCTTTGTTCTGCACATATGGAAAAATAGTAGATTATCAAAAAAAATGAAAAATATGAGTGCACCAGATATTGAAGCCCTTGATCCAACAAAAAAAAATATTGAATTTCAATATATACAAAAAAAATTATGCATTATACTCGCGTTATGTTTGAATTGTAATTGGTTTGACTTTGAAACTTTATTAAAGAAAAAATATTCAATAAAAAACTATCTAACCAAGTGGAAGCACTAGATATCGGAATTACAAATCTAAATTCGAAAGAATTAGAATCTTATCCTTCATGGAAAAAAAGTTATACGTTATACGGTGTGCATCACTTTTTAAAAATGTTGTTTTTAAAAAAAAAACCAATTTTCTTGGGAGATGGAAAAAGTACAATCTGATTCCAAAAATTTTGAAAAAAATATTTTAACAATCTACAGACAAAATGTGACAAGACTCTAGTTTGCATCATCTTCAAATTCCTCACGGTTTAGCTACTATAGGTGCCTGAATGTGAAGATTTAGTTAAAAATAATAATTTTAGTGTCTAGTTTGGCCAAAAAGTGTAAACCACTATTGTGGGATCACCATGTTGTAGGTGTTTGTTGGTTGTAACAAGCCCAAAAAATAAGCGCACAATTTGAATTTCAAATTTATCTACCATATTAAATGTTGCAAGTTACATTAGGGGGCAACTTGAAAGTCTTCATTCTGATGTGGGGCTGACTTGGACAAATTTGCTGACTACAGAATATAATATTCCAACAATTAAATGGAACTGACTGTTGCAGGTGGGAAGGTATATCCTGTGATAATCACACCAACCATGTTGTTTCTATTGATGTAGCCTTAGTTGATGGTGTGATATCTGAGAGCTTGTGCCAACTTTGTTTTCTCACATCACTCATGATGGAAGTAGTAAGAGGTAGTACCACTCTTCCTCCCTGTTTAGGAAATCTCTCTTATATAGATTCTGTAAATATAATCCTTAATGACTTCAGTGGGAAGATTCCATCTTTCCTTTGCTTTCTCACCCAACTTATAGGCCTTGATCTTAATCACAATATGTTCAATGGAAGCATACCTTCCTACTTGGGCAATCTTTCTTCTTTAACTTACCTTGGCCTTGCTAGCAACCAACTTAGTGGAATCTCTTGGTAATCTTCTTTCTCTTCGTTTTCTTGATCTTTCTGAGAATCAATTAAGTGGGAGTATATCAAACTTTCTTGGAAGTCTCTCTTTGTTGATGAAATTAGGACTTAGATACAATCAACTGAGTGGTATCATCCCATACTACTTGGGAAATCTCTCTTTACTGCAACAGTTGGATATTAGTAATAACAACTTAAGTGGGACCATTCCCCCTCCATTTCCTTGCCTTTCCTCCCTCATCGAATTCTATGGTGATGGCAATCATTTCAATGAAACCATCTTCTCTTCATCACTTCCAGCTTCTTTAATTTATCTATACGTGTCATTAAACTAGTCAATTCCAGAAACTTTCTTTCACAATCTTACAAATCTTGATAGATTGTATTTATCTGATTGTGTGCACTAAATATTAGCAACATCTGGATTCCAACCTTTCATTTATCTGATTTACAATTAGAGTCATGTATGATTAACGGTGAATTTCCACTATGGATTTCAACACAATTCTTGCTTGATACACTCGAATTAGGTAGCACCAGTCTTGTGGGAAAAATTCCCTCTTGGCTATGCGAAACCAGTCCTATGTTGCAATCTCTAAATCTTTTGGGAAATCATTTAGAAGGAAGCTTATTCTTGAATACTTCAATATGCATGCACCTAGAATTGCTAGATGTGTCTAGAAATGAATTGAGTGGGCCCATCCCATCAATGTGGAATCCTTTTACATATATATTGCTGCTAAGTGACAATTTGTTCAACGGTAATATTCCTCCAAGCTTGGGTAGATTATCTTTACTTAAGGTACTAAATCTTGCAAAAAACTACTTGAGCAGAGTAATCCATATGAGCTTGTCCAATTGCTCTTCCCTTAGTGTCTTAAATTTGGGAAATAATAGTTTGGAGGGAAGCTTACCACATGAGTTTAGTAAGTTGAGCAATTTATATTCATTGGTTGTTCATAGTAATAATCTCAAAGGATCATTACCTTCTTCAATAGAAAATTGTTCAAAGCTACAAGTTCTTGATATTGGGAATAATTTATTTGCAAG
Organism: Sequoia sempervirens; assembly: GCA_007258455.2. Taxonomy (NCBI): domain Eukaryota; kingdom Viridiplantae; phylum Streptophyta; class Pinopsida; order Cupressales; family Cupressaceae; genus Sequoia; species Sequoia sempervirens. Next base: position 524,440,309 of record VDFB02000017.1, read on the forward strand.
TGAAATACCACCCTCAAGTAAAAATCTTTCAGAGCTAAGAGTATTGGTGATGAAGCAAAAAAAATTTACAAGTAGCATTCCTCTAGAGCTTGGTCAATTGATGAACCTCCAAATCTTTCTACTTTCTTCCAATCATATCTTAGGTTCAATTCCACACACAATTGCATTATTGCAAGCAATAACAATAGAAAGCCAAGATGGTTTTATACTGTTCACTTCTGCTAATAGACTCATGTTTTATTCTGATGGATTGGATATGACTTTAAAAGGCACAAATAAACACTAGAAACATATATTCTTTCCACTCTCACATCCATAGATCTCTCAAACAATGAATTGGAGGGAGAAGTTCCTTCTAATTTTGGGAGCTTGAATGGGTTGAGGCTTCTAAACCTTTCAATGAACAATTTGAATGGGACAATTCCAAATAGTTTGGGAGAAATGAGTCAATTGGAGTCATTATACCTTTCAAGAAATCATTTTTCAGGACAAATCCCTGAACAACTTGAATTTGCAAGTTCTTTGGGTTCACTGAATTTATCAAACAACAATCTTTCAGGAAGTATACCACAAGGATGACATATAACTAGCACATTCGGAGAATCCTCTTTTTTGGGGAATCCAAATTTATGGGGATGTCCCTTACCCAAAAATTGTTCTTGGCCACAATTTTTTGTTCCTCCTCCAATTTCAATTAGCAAAGAAGAGAAAAGCAATGAATATTCATGGCATAAAATAGTAGTAGGATTATCATATGGAGTAGCTTTTGGAGGGATAATTTCATTGATCGTGATAAGAACAAGTTGGAGAAGGAAATACTTCAATAAAATTGATACAATCTTGAAGTTTTTGTTTCCATGGATGAAAAATTGGACACTATGAAGGGATGAATCTATAATTTATTGAAATGTTAGAGGTAAACTCTAGAGGTCCCTATTCTTTGAAGTGTCTATCATAATTCAAAATATTATAGTGCTAAAATTCAAAAGGAGACCGATATAAAAAAATTAAGAAAAATTGTCATAGACTCTTATATCTATCAATTGTAGATCTTATTTTAAGTATTTTAAAATTCAATAATGAAATCCTTTGATTGTTATTGATATACAAATTTGTGTATAGGAATTTTTTTATGGTCAAGATGGTTGCATGCTTCATGTTCCTTGCTAGAAAGATGTGTTATTGTTGGTGGCCTCACTCAGCATATTATCCTATAAAGGTTAATTATTTGTTCTAAATCAAGACAACACTAGATAATAAATCTTTATATGATTCAATTTCTACAATTCTCTAATCTATTGTACACGGCTTTGGAAAAGGACCTACTTGCAATAGAAAGCTCTTGTGCTTCTCTAAAAATAGAAGTTTTTTTTTTTTTTAAGTTGGCCATCTTGTTTAGAAATGTGAATAAAAAAATGTTTGCAAAACACTTGATATGCCCTTGGAAATATATAGCACATTGAGGTGTAAATAATAGTTAAAATGTTAATAATTTTCTATTCACTAAAAAAGTATGAAATATTTTTCTTCTTGACTCAACAAGATCAAATACCTCCAAGTTTTCATTTTCTCTATGATAGATTTATGCTTCATCGTTGCTCATTGGATCATCATTCTCTTCAATACCTTTTTTCCTCAAAAGTGTAGAAGAATGTTATTACAAGATTTTAGTTGTTGAATTGATATTTAATTGGCCACAAGCTTATACATAGTTTTTTTTGTTTTTGAGATAGTTATAGAGATATTGAAAAATCATTACGACTCAATACTAGAAATCCATATCAAAATAAATATTAATATTATTTTGAAAGGTATTACAAAATAAGGTGAACATATGTTTGAATAAAATTATGACTAGAATTTTATAATATGATGAAATATTTGATGAAAATTATGATTAAAGTCATAAGTTAGGTAAATATAATTGTCATATGCTAATCAATCAATTAATTACACAATAGAAAAAATAAATGTTAAAAATTAATATAAAACATAATTATAAAAAATATATATGATTAAATATCCAAAACTTAGCACAAATAATTTTAAAAAAAAATCAAAATATAAAAAGTAAAAACACGATAAAAGAAAAAAATGAAACTAAGAAAAATGTATAAACTAATTTTTTATATATTTTCTTTCTATCTTTAAATTTTTACCCATTTTTATTTTTTATTAAAAAAATTAATTGAAATATTTTAAATAAAAGAATATAATGTTTAAGTAAATAAAATAATTTTATATTTTACTTTATATTATACATATTATTTAACAAGTGTCACATAGTGGTGAGTACCTACCTCTATAGTAGTGTAGTAATAGTAGTAAAGATTTGTGTAGTGGTAACAATTTGTTGGGATAAACAATACGGTATATCTCAAAATAGTTGTGAACTGCATAAAGAGCAATGGCATAGATCAATGAATAGTAATGATAGAAAAGGAAATAAAGAAAGAACAAGAACCATTATAAATATAATATAATAATATAAATATATTGTATAATACAATTATATCATATATAATAGTATAATATATTATATATTATATAATAATATAATATATAATATATAACATAAAAAATGAAGAGCATCAAATGTCACAAAATTTATCTAATTACTGAGTCAAATAAAATATTAATATGGTTAATATTTATCAAGTGATTAAGATTGTTGTTTTACCTTTATAAAATGGGAGGATTTTGAAACTTATTTTAAAAACTAGTTTCAAAACATTAGAAAAACTAATTAATATACATCCCTTTTCTATATATATATATATATATATATATATATATATATATATATATATATATTAATCGTATGTATATATATATATTAATCATATGTATATATATATATATATTAATCATATGTATATATATAATATATTAAATATAATATTATATTGGTTGGAACTTGGAACCCCTTTCACCTTTGTAGCTAGGTTGTGCTTCCTTGGCCACGGGCAGTCGGGGCTTGGACTAGAACCGGGGAGTGGTCGACGGTTCATACTATTCTCGAAAATGCTATCAATGCTAATCTAGGGTATAGACACTAATTAGAATCTAACAAAGGTTGTAGTTAAAAATACTTTGGTATACATGCATGCAAAAATAAATTTTCTTATTTTTTCCAATTTATGTACAAAATGCTCTAGCTAGATTTCCTTGTCCAAAAAGCCACATCTCTTTGAGGTTTTTTTTCAAACAGTTCACTTGGTTTGTCTATGCTTCCACATTTTGTAGTCATTCCTACTAGAGAAAACGATTTTTGTCTTATCTTGTGCATTACTCCATTTACACACCTAGTTCTAAAGCTCCCATTTTGGCATAGGATCTTGGCCTCTTGTGATGAACACAATGGACACAATATTTAGTATGGGCATTTAAGTTTTTTTAATAGAGATATTTAGGAGTTTTGGGGGTTCCCAGTACTTTTGGAACCTTCAATTTTTTCTTAGTTACCATTCTTGTAGTGACAAAGTAAAGAAAATATGAATGCATAAATAGTGTGAAATGTGAAGACCTTTATTGTCTTTATTATTCCATCATTATAGGTGTCGAGCTTTTATCTCAAGTTTCAACCTCTATGTGTTAATATTTTGTTTAGATTCTCTCATCGAATGTCAATCCTTAGCCTTGACCTATGCTCCCTTCACCCTTTTATGCATTGATATAATCTACCAATACATAATATATTATAATATGCAATGTGTCAAAACCACTGCATACACTTGCCACTCCAAACAAATCTTTTGTTCCATGAACGCGTGTCATGTAAGACCTTGCCTTGTATGCACTTAATACAACTATAATTTGTTATATATTTTTCTTGAATTGATGACTAAATATATTGTGGATAATAAATAAGGTGATTTTTTGGCAATATTCTTCCATATCATTTTGACATTATGTTTTATTTTCACTACCATGAAGGTGGAATCCACTCGTATACCATGGAATATAAATTAAAATTCAAAATAGATTATTATATTGTTAAAGCTTAGAATATTCTACTAACATATTAATGTAATACACAATTGATACTTGCAATCATATTGGTAATGTGCAGGAAGGCAACAGTGTTAGTATGAGAAGGGAGAACCATCGAGAGAAAATGAAAAGACTTATTTTTGAGGATATTAATTTGACCCCATTTGGAGCCTAGAAGCAAGTGGATTTAATGTATAGAAAGATTGAGGTTGTGAGAATTGTTTTAAAATGGATAATTTATTCAAGGCATGTGAGGACCTTTAATTGTGATTCATGTGAGGTGTAAGTGGGGGATTAGGTCTTGGGAACCCCTTATCCAAGTTGAAATTCGGATGGGTCCTTAAAGGGGCCTTTAAAGAGGGTTGTTGGTACATTTTCTTGGTTGGGATGCAAAAAGAAACCCCCTAGGGTATATACCATATGGTAGGGTTTAAGTGGGCATATAATAGTGCCCCAAGGACATGATTTGACCCCTAAAAAGTCCTCATAATGGAGAGTGACGAATTTTGAGGAGAAGATGAGATGAAAAGATGGAGGGGTTGTTTAAGTTCATGTTTCCTCTTTAATAAAGAAAAGACTCTCATTGATGGAGGTAGGTACACTTCACACCTCTCCACCAAAAAGTTGCAAGTTGAAACTCGTATATATTTTGGAGAGGAATAACGAGTGGGGTGTTACCCACTTCTCCTTGTGGAGAATTCTTGTGGAAATTGGAAAGAAAATGGGAGTACCTAGGAGAAGAGCTCTCCCTCTTAGGAGATAGAGGAAAAAATAGCTTGGATTGGAGAGGAAAGGATGATGGAGGAATATAATTCCCTCAACTAAGTAAATAGATAATTTTTCCTCTACCTTCCTTCTCCTTTGTTTACTTGTTGTAAGAAGGTGGCATGTTGCATGGATCATGGTTGAAATAGTAATTAGAGAACCTATATGCATGTAACCTGATGCTATGTTACTCTTATCCCTTTTTGTAAAATTTGGAAAAAGACTTCATTCATCTTCTTGGTACTAACAGACTTCCTTACTTGGGGGTATGGCTAGAGCCCACAAGGCTCCAGGACGCCATTACGATAGGGTGGAGAGCAAGCCTTAATCAGTTGTGTGCCCTCCATTGTATTCCTTTAATTTTTTTTGCAATATGGTAAGCTAGTGTTTTGTTGTAACATGATTTAGATTGAAAAAGAGCAAGCCTAGGTTATTTGGTATGTAGATCATTTTTTTTTATTACTAATAATGCATGTTTAGGAAGATGGATTCTCATCTACTTGTTGAAGTAATGGAAAGAGTAAAGGTTTTCCACATGCATGCTAATTATTTCACCCTTTATTTCACCCTTGTGTATAAAATGTAGTATGTGGAGTTTATATAAAGGAAAATTATATCTTATGTGTAAAAAAAAAGAAAAAGATCTTCCTTCATGGGCATATACACATTCGAGATACTCTAATTTGTTATATCTTCATTAGATTCTTAATAAATCAATACTGAGAAGTGATCTCCTTGAGCTCCCCCTTTTGTTTGCTTCTGTAATTAATTTCATGGTCACAAATTAGATTTGGATTCCATATGAGAAAGAAACAAAAAAAAATTGTGCTAAAAACTCTTTTGGTACATTATGTTTACTTAAGTATTCAATGATATTGAATATGCACGGATATTATTGCTTAAATTTTAACTCAAAAATATGTCACATTTCGTATCTGTAGAGTGACAGATTTTCTTGTATTACATCTTCGACATAGAGAGCAATATTACGATTTCCACCCTTAGTAGAGCATAGCATATCTCTCCCTACAATGTGCTTCTACTTAAAGACTCCAGTAGCTACAAAAAAAAAAGAAGGGATATCTCCATTGTATTTATGAATGCTCAAATATTGTGGCGTTGTTATGTATGATGGAGAGGCCTTATTAAGAACAAGAATAACCAACTTAAAATCATAAAATGATCCTAAAACAATCACTTATTAAATGCACAGTAAGCTATCACAAAATTTATCTTTTTTATTGCATTAAAAAAAATTACGTTGAAATGGACATGAAATATCATACGGACGTGGTCTCAACCCAACCATCAAGTTTAACAGAGTCAGGAATTTCCATTGTCGTGATATAGTCTTTTTTTTCTTTCATAGAATCAAAAGTGTCTAGTTACACAATTTCAAACCACACTGCACATGTCTTTATTCTTGTGTGCAATCTTGATTCTCTAAGGTTATTATTAATTAAGACTCGAAAGGTGAATGCTCAGCCACTTTTCAATTAGTTTGAGATGAAAATTGATGATTCCGCAAGCAAAATCTTTATATGCCACCCATTGTATCTTGAACATTGAATTCCCCAAATGTTGCGCTCACAATTATATAAGGTACCTTTTTCTGATGTAGCTGCATGTATTTGACAAATTCATAAAATGAAACTACAATTCCAACAGATAGACTAGCTCGACTGATACGCTAAGCTACACCAGTAAACAACCCCCGTACTCGTCCACACCTAGAGAGAATCATTCTTTAGTTCTTCGGTGCAAAATGAAAACCTTGGTAGATAAGAGAAAATAAACTTGCCTCCAAATATCTATCAATGTTTTCCTGGTACTTGTTTTGATTGTTATAGTTTGGAACGGGTTATCCCAACAATTATTCGCCATGGAAGTTCGAGAGACCTCTTCTACAGAATGAAGTACCTCTTGAATTATTATCTCTTTCACCCTGCAGCTTGTTCCCAACCATCGCCATTGGCCTCTTCTAATCTTAAGTTCTCTTAGAACCGTTCTTTGCATGCGATGGAGAGATTTTGGGTGCATTGCTTGCAGACTTAAACATGGGTTAAACGAAATGAAATCACTCGTGATTATTCGCTTGGGCGGGTAAACTGCAGCCATCACGTGAAGGCATGGCCAACCTATGGATCCCCTCACTCACGCCTTCACCTACTATCAACTCGTGGTCATTCATGAGGTAATGGAGTACCCCCTTATCAGTAAGAACTTACATAAGTTTGGTGAGAAATTTATAACTTGCACCTCACCCAGTAAGCGCCATAAATCTTCAGTTAGTAATTGCTTTCAGCTGCACTGAGTAACCTCTATTAATTGAATCTGGAAGTAAAATAAAACAAACTTTTATGATTGTTGTTATTGAAAAAAAATACTAAAGGGGTCAGCATTGTTTTCGGATGCATAGCCGACAAGGAGTCAGTGTTGTCCATCCTATTCGACGCCATGTTAGCTAGTGGCGAGTAATTTCCCTTTAGCTACGATGAAGCATTATTTTATTCAATCGTTCCAGCTAATTATGGAGTAATATTATAATACCTCCAAAAAAATAATATACATACAACATATTAAGCAATAAACGATTTATTGAGCATTGCTCGTGGACCTCGCAATAATATTGTTTAACAAAACGGTTTAAGTAATAATATTATCATCATTGACAATAGTGCTATTGTTTTAAATTTATTAATAATATTTAGGTTAGACAGCCCCACGCCACGTTGAAAAAAATAAAAATAAAATAAGATCAGAAGCTTATGCATAGTGCAGCACCCAGAATGGAGTAGAGGACAAAAGGCCAGCCACCATTTTTGTTTGGTCTCCATCACGCTGCAAACTAACCCCTAGCCAGCTACCTCCCATGTTTCAGACAAGCATGGAAAGTCAAAACGAAGATTAGGGAAAGGTGAATAGATTTTAGGGTTGGTATTCTCTCATTAGGGCGAAGAGCAGTTAATAAATTTAAATCAGTATTGTGCAAATGTGAATAACATGTTAGCACCAAAAAAAATAAAAAATTAATGTTTGATTAGTATTTAACTAGCAATTGCACCTTGGTGTGCAATGGGTACGCCGAAGAGGTGTGGAAGGTCAATTAGGAAAAAGTTTTGTCTAATATTTTTCAGTGATTTGTATAGTACATGAGGTCAACTAGTAGGTCAACTAGTAGATTATTTTGTTTGTTTAACAAAGGTCTAAATAGAGAAGTGATGGCTTCAAATAAATCATGCATCCTACAAGTTAGTAGATAAAAGATGAGCATAAAATTTACTGTTGTTTGTAGTCACCGAAAAAGTAACCCTTCTACTTTTTCTAACTCGTTTGGGCCCTCCTTGTGATTTTTGCTTAATGTTGCATTGATTTAGTGTTGTAATGTGGATAACACATTCACATTAGGTCTTAGGCCCTTGTGAACTAAAAGGATTTTAATAGTACCTTGTCTAAGTGTTGTAACACACTTTCATACTTTTCTAAGGTCTTATTAATGTATTTCACCTAAATAACCTATTTTCATCATTTACCAAGCCTTGTTTCAAAGTGTTGTAACACACTTTCACACTTTCCTAGGCTTATCATTAATAATTGAGCTTTCTTATGCTTTAATTGGCCCCATTTTGCATCTACAAGCTTTATTTATGTATTTTCTTGAGAATAATCCCGATAAACATCATTTAAAGCATTTAAATCCTGAAACCCACCTTAATTTCATAAGGTGGGACTCATTCGTCATTTTGGGCAAATGAGTCCCCTTTGGCTTAAAATTCAAATTTAATTTAAAATTATGGCTGGTTTTTATTTTTCAAGATCTAATGTCGACCTATGATGTTGTAATTTTGTGAGTTATTGCATAATTGAGTATAAATACAAGGTTTTTCCACTCATTTCACCCCATCTATCAAGCAATCTAAGCATTCAATCATTTTTTCACAAGAGATTTCAAGGCATTTCAAGAGCAAATTATCAAGCTTTCAAGAGCTTTTTCAAGTGTCATTCATCATGTCAAAAATTGTTTGCATCATGTTGTTTTAGAGCTAAAAATTGTGGTGTAGGATTTGTAAGCATTGCATTTAAGATCCATCAACATCAAACTAGAGTTCAAGTATACATCCATTTGAGTCATCACTAGCATGTTTGCAGCATCTTATTTCAAGGGTTTGGTGAGTTGTAGCATTGTCTTTTGTTCATTCATCATTCTCTTTCCATATTTCATTTCATTTCAAGGGTTTAATTACCAACAAGGGGTTTCACCAAGGCAAACCCCTATTCACTAACCCCACAACATTTTTCCCTCTTTTTGTATGTGATTTGCAGGTCTAGGTTGCAGATTTATCAAAGAGGAAGAATGGAAAAGTTGTCATCAAGTTGTCAAAATAATTCAAAGTTTTCAAAATTCTAGGAGAAGCTTGGAGAAGATCTACATACTTAATTCTGCAGTTTGAGACCCAAATTTGAATTAGGAACAAAAGAGCAGACCAAGAGGCACATAATCCACTTCAGAATTTCTAGAAAACCAAAAGTGGATTGATTCACCACTATTGGCGAATGAGTTCCACTGTACAGGCCTAAAAAGGATTTTTGTAGATCTTAGTACCCTTTCGCCTGAAACCTGTTCTGGCAAAGTTCCCTCAAACCAAACTAATTCACCCAGATTGGTGTATGAGTCCTAGTTGGCCTCAACATCAATTTTTTTAGGATTCCAGAGCTCCATCCTTCCTTCTTCAATTTCCTATGTGCACATTTCCAGTTTCATAAGTTTATGTTACAATTTACTTGCATTTCTAGGTCCTTTTGCATACCACATTGTGTTTTCAAAAAAATTACATTTTCCAAGTTTACACTTGGTTGTGAGCCCCTCTTTTCTCTTAATCATCCCCAAAGATAACTTATAATCAAATCTCTCACATCCTTTATTGGGTTGATATCTCTAAGGTATTCTTGAATGTGAGCATTTTGAAATTGGATCCCTCTCTATGTATCCCTTTTGTGGACAAGGAATTGAAGCATCTATTTTTGGTGTCCACATTTTGGTAAACTCAACTTTTGAACATTATATTTTTTATTTGGAGTGCATTTACATCCTAGATTTATCTTGCATTAACATTGCATTAGTTAATTTGGATTCTAGGGTTTCAAAATCTGCATTACTGAAAAGCTCATATAGCTTGCATTATTGCATTTAAATTTGAAGTAAAAATTATTGAAATTATTCATTTGCATCTTAGATTAGCATCAAAAAATACAAAAAGCATAAAATTCATTTTAAAAATTCTAAAAAATTTCAAAAAAATCAGTACTAGGACTCATTCACCACCTTGGGTGAATCAGTACCATGACTCATTCGCCACCTTGGGCGAATCAATCCCTTTGCATATTTTACATTGCATTTTCTAAAATTCAGTCTTCATTTTATAAGTTTCTATTTTCTATTGTTACCTTTCTATTTTTTTTCAGAATTTTTGTTTCATCCAATTCATTGCATCTAGCTTAATTTCATTTATTTTGAAGCAAATTGCTTAAAATTAAAATTGCACTGTTGCATAGTTTCCAAACTAAAATTTACATCATGAATATGTGTTTTAATAAGATTTGGATGTCATTAAATTCCTTAGTGGATGTGTCAAGATTTTCCTTTGGAAATGATCCTAATGACATTCAACTCACTCATGCTCCTTCAACTCCTAATGAATGCCCTCCTCATGATGTTGACATCATTGGAGAAAATGATGATAGCATGACTAAGTTGCTAAATGATTGTCTTGACAACCTTGAAGTTAATGCATCCTTATATCCCTACATGAACCAACCAAATCCCCCTACAATACCACCTCTTGAGATGTTTGCTTATTTACATCTTGAAACAAAAGTTGAATCTAATTTCCCTACACAAGGTGAACCTAGTTCCTCTAGGCAAGCAAACACTCAACCATTTTATGATAACAAAGTTACAAACACCTCCATCAACCTTGAAGAGACATATGGAGAAGGCTTCACCATCTTGAGCAAACAAGGATGTGACACAACAAGTGAACATGAAATTCATTAACTCTTAGAGCAAATACCAAATGATGAAAATATAAAGGGGATGGGCTATCAAGATCCCCCTCATCACAAAAATTCTTCTAGAGAATATCTAAGGCTTCATGATAATGGTACGATGATCTTTGATTCCCCCCTGATATGACTATCCTTCTTCCTAGAGAACAACCCTTAACTAATAATAATGACAAGGATGAAAGGATCCCCTTGGGTCCTCTTCCTTCAACTAAAGAAAAGGGTGAATCTAGCAAACACAAGAGGCCTTACAAGTTAGAAAAACTAAAGTTTCCTCTCCATCCACCACCTAAAAGTGAAAGGAAATTTTATAAATACTTTTAAATAAAGAACTAATAATATTACCACCTATGAATAGGTTGGTGATATATCCTAAAGATGCCAAAATTCCACATTGTGCATATCATCGAGTTCTTGGACATTGTAGTGATGAGTGTCATGCATTGAAAGAAATATTGAGCAAGTATCATTTCGATGGCAATAATTGCTATCTAGTGATCACCTAGCATACTCTCCCACTCCTTTTCATGTAATAGTTGTAGAACATTCTCTTCCTTTACCATCACCTCTCTCGGCTCATTCTTGTCTCACACTCAGTGGGGGCAAGAAGTTGTTAGCCTTTTCCTAGTAATACATTTGTTGTTGTCCCTTCGGTTCGTCATCTAACTTTAGCATATGCAAATTGAGATTGGGAGGCAAATGAATTTCTCAATGGTTGACTTGTATTTTCTTTACTAGTCTTTTGCATTTTCTTTTCCTTTTTCATCTCCTTTTGTGTGATTACATGTGTGTAATGTGATCCCCCATGACATTCTATTTGATGTTCTCTCTCTCTTTGAGGCATTCCTCTATTTGTACCTTCATTCTTATCTATGTCATGAATCACTTCCACCTTTTTATCTTTCTCTTTCTTGGGTTTTCCTTTTGAGGATGATGCAATGCATCGAGACATTCATGTCTCTTTCATGTTGACCCAAAAGTCTTTCTTTCTTTTTCTTTTCATTTTCATTTCATTGTCTTGTGTTTTCCTTTTGGTGAGGACACGAGGCGTTGAGACACCCTATGTCTCTTCCATGTTGACCCAAAAGGTTTTTCTTTGTTTTTTCTCTCTTTATGCCATTCTTCTAGTTCTATGTGTATTTGGGGGATGATGACAGTTCTGAGCTCTATAAAAACATTGTTGCAAAGAACATACTGACCACAAATCCATAGATCCCTTATGTGTTTGGAGTTTTCATTTTGGGGGCAACCCTTCCCTTTTCTTTTTCTTTTACATGATGCAGCCTCACTCCGAAACATATGACTTGGCATAGATATTTCTAAGTTAGCTCTCATGTCTTCATTTATTGTTTTCATCTTTTATTTTTCTACTTTAAAGTAATTTCTCACAGCATGGTATTAGTAATTCCTTTAAAGTGGGGGCATACATTGGCATTATTCTTTTTCATTTCTCTTGGTTCTTAGTGTAGCCTTCTTACTTCATACAATGCATCTATTGCTTTGTGGATGACATTGGGTATAGTGTCCATCATGAGCATGATCTCTCTTAGCATATTGTATTCCTCTTAGTGGATTGATGCAACACACTACATCCCTTAAGTTGTGAATTTTATATTCATTGATCGGTCCTCTCTTCAAGACATTAGGAACAATGTTCCCTAAGTTAAATGCCTCACATGAACTAAGAAATACTCCTTTTAACATTCTTTGCATGTTGCATTTTGCATTTTTTATATGGCCACCTTGCATAACACAACTTGCATGCTTGTGGAACCATTGCATTTGATCATGAGCTCCAAGCATATGAAGTTTTGCTTGTCTCGTGAAGCTTAAAAGACCATTTTCTTTTGTGGTGCCTTATTAAAGTTATCGGAAGGTATAACTTTGGTATGGTTGAGTGGGAAGCCTATTTTGAGGCATGACTTTCCCCATATCCCCCTACATGTGTGTGAGTGCATACCAGCCATGAGTGTATGTTTCTCACCTTTTAGGCCTTCTCACCTAGCAGACAGCCATGAGTTATATCACCTCAAAGTGAGTATGTGTTTTTCGAACAAACAGCCTAGATCCAATCCACATCGTGTTGGACAAACAGTTGAAGCTTGATCTTATTCTTGATTTCTTTTACCTTTTCTTCTCTTCATCTTTGGAATTATATTCTTGTGCCTTATTGTTGTTCTTGATATCATTTTCATGTGTGTTCCTTTGTGCTTATGTTGGTTTATCATGGGACCCTGATCTTGGGGGCTTGATCACCCCTCTTGATCATTGTCATCCCATCTTGCTAGCATGGGTTCATTGGAACCCCCCTTGGTGCGCATTGATCTACTTTAGTGTGATTTTGAAGCAAGTTCATCCTCTCACTAAAGTGGGGGCTAAATGTGATCACTGAAAAAGTAACCCATCTACTTTTTCTGACTCGTTTTGGCCCTCCTTGTTATTTTGGCTTAATGTTGCCTTAATTTAATGTTGTAATGTGGATAACATATTCACATTAGGTCTTGGGCCCTTGTGAACTAAAAAGATTTTAATGGTACCTTGCCTAAGTGTTGTAAAGTGTTGTAACACACTTTCACACTTTTCTAAGGTCTTATTGATGCATTTCATCTAAATAACCTCTTTTCATCATTTACCAAGCCTTGTTTCAAAGTGTTGAACACACTTTCACACTTTCCTAGGATTTTCATTAATAATTAGGCTTTATTATGCTTTAATTAGCCCCATTTTGCATTCATCGGCTTTATTTATGTATTTTCTTGAGAATAATCTCAATAAACAACATTTAAAGCATTTAAATCCTAAAACCCACCTTAATCTCCTAAGATAGGAGTCATTCACCATTTTGGGTGAATGAGTCCCCTTAGGTGGGACCCATTCGCTTAGAGTGGCAAATGAGTCCCCTATAGCTTAAAATTCAAATTTAATTTAAAATTTTGGTGGGTTTTTATTTTTCAAGATCTAAGGTTGACTTGTGATGTTGTAATTTTGGGAATTATTACATAATTGAGTATAAGTACAAGGTTTTTCCACTCATTTCACCCCATCTATCAAGCATCACAAGCATTCAAGCATTCAATCATTTTTTTCACAAGAGCTTTCAAGGCATCTCAAGAGCAGATTGTCAAGCTTTCAAGAGCATTTTCAAGTGTCATCCATCATGTCAAATATTGATTGCATCATGTTGTTTTATATCTAACAATCATGGTGTAGGATTTATAAGCATTGCATTCAAGATCCATCAACATCAAGCTAGATTTCAAGCCTACATCCATTGGAGCCATCACTCACATGTTTGTACCATCTTATTTCAAGGGTTTGGTGAGTTGTAGCATTTTATTTTGTTCATTAATCGTTCTCTTTCCATATTTCATTTCATTTCAAGGGTTTAATTACCAACAAGGGGTTTGACCAAGGCAAACCCCACAACATTTTTCCCTCTCTTTGCATGTGATTTGCAAGTCTAGGTTGCAGATTTATTAAAGAGAAAGATTGGAAAAGTTGTGAATCAAGTTGTCAAAGTCCTAGGAGAAGCTTGGAGAAGATCTACAGACTAAATTCTATAGTTTCATACCTAAATTTGAATCAGGAACAGAAGAGCATATTGAGAGGCATATAATCCATTTCAGAATTTCCAAAAAAACAAAAGTGGACTGATTCGCCACTATTTGCAAATGAGTCCCACTATACAGGCCTAAAAATGATTTGTGCATATCTAAGTACCCTTTTGTCCAAAACTTCTTCTGGCAAGGTTTCCCTGAAACTAGACTAATTCGCCTAGCTTGGCGTATGAGTCCCATTTAGCTTCAACATCATATTTTTCAGGATTCCAGAGCTCCATCCTTCTTTCTTTAGTTTCTCAGGTTCACATTTCTAGTTTCATAAGTTTCTGTTATAGTTTACTTACATTTCTAGGTCCTTTTGCATACCACACTTGTTTTCAAACATTTTACATTTTCCAAGTTTACACTTGGTGCTAAACCCCTCTTTTGTCTCAATCATCTCCAAGGATATCTTATATTCATATCTCTCACATCCTTCATTGGGTTGAGATCTCTAAGGTATTCTTGAATGTAAGCATTGTGAAATTGAATCCCTCTCCTTGTATCCCTATTGTGGACAAGGAATTGAAGCATCCATTTCTAGTGTCCACACTATCATTATAGGAATTTGTTAAAATATAATCGTTGTGACAAGGTCAGACCTAGATGCTTATGTGAAGAGGCACCTATTACAGGAACTTTGTTGACTTTAGTTTATCTATTGAACCTATAAATAGTAGTATGTGTATGTGTTAATTAACGCATTATAGTTCAAGTTGAATCAAAAAAATTCATGGTTGAACTAATGGATCCTAAGTAGCTTGTTTTGATTGTACTGATATTTGCTTCATCTTGTCAAAGTAATGGCGCCATCCTTGTTGAATGTGCTTGTGAGTTGGCTCCTGATCAAAAGTTTTTTTTTTTACAAATGATATGAATATGTGTTGTTTAGCATATTTATTAGCCTTAAATTCACAAATAATTATTGTAAAGAAAGAGATAATCTTAAACATTATAAAAGGAAAAAAATGATAGAAAACTGAGATATTTTAGTGATATAAAGAGAACAATGAAGAAGATAATATGAGAATAAATTATTAGCACAAAATTGTAAATCTATTGGATATATATGAATATATGATTTTATGGATATTGTCCATAATAAAAAATTTGTCATAAAGAAACATTTTAACACATAATAATTAAAAATTTATAATTTAGATATTTCAAAGATTAAATATAAAGTAATTTTTTTTATTGGTTAAAGAATGATCAAATACATTTATTTTCATAATATAATATATTATATATATAGAATTAAAATACAAGAATAACATAATATAGATTATATTTCATTGATATATTATATAATATTTTTATAATATAAAATTAAATATTTAATATTAGTTAAACAAGATTTAGTATGAATTAATAAGTTCACTACAATTTAAATGTATAATAAATATACTTTCAATTATATAATATACTTTACAATTTAAATATAGATATAACAAATAAGTTGAATACAATTTAAAATGAATACTTTTTTTTTAACTATGAATTAATAAGTTGAATGTATTTTAAATATATAATAAATATTATATTGTAATCTATTAACATATATATTAATACTTTAAAACTATTAACATATATAAATATAACAAATAACAAATAAAAAAACAGTTATAAACTCCAAACAAACCCAAATCCTTGCCCAAAATTCTCAATGCTCCTAACACAATCCTTCAAACAATTATCAATCAAATCTTTGCATGTCTTACCCATACATTATTGTAATGGGTAAGATGTCCTTTAAAATAATCTATAAAGTATAAAATTGTGTCCTAGAAATTTTTTGGAATAGAGATAATTAGGGATGAGGAGGAGGTTTGAGATAGCGTTATAGAGCCTCATTGAATTCCAAGGAACGGCATAGGGATAGTAGGGGTTGGCACATAGGGAATCCTCTCAAAATATACCATAGCAAAATGGACAAAATAAAAAAATTAGAACATAAAATAACGAGTATGATTATTCATAAGCAACAACATTATATGTGACATTACATATTCTGAAGTACAAATCAATAAATTAAAAAGTCGATGATACATTCATGATCCTTTATAGATTAAAAAAACCTAAATGTCTGAGTTTCAAGACAAGACAATATGACATATAATCAATGTCATATACAATGGCAATGTTATACACAATGATGCAACATATAGCAAGCAAGTGGCAGAGCTCAAATGGGCTATGTGTACTCCTTTGTTTCCATGCTATGTGACAGACTCATTCATCATCATTGCCACTCTTTGAATCATCTTGCTCATCAAATCTTCTATGTACAATTGCAACCAATCCTTTATGCAACTCAGTACCCTCAACTTAGTTTCAACATGCAAACCAAGGATCCTAATCTCTCTCAATGTGCAAACCATTTACTTTTATATGTATGGCATGTCCCCATTGCATGCACATAGTATTAGCATCCCAAAGTGTTTTATATGCTAATACTATACATATTCTCTCAATGAAATTTAAACATGTCTTCAAGAATCCTATCATTTTAAAAGAAAACCATCCTATTAGTTCAACATATACATGTCACCCTAACTACTAAAGGGAAAGGTTTTTGCGCCATAATATACAAGTCTTCTAAGATGACATGTCAAGTTTTTATCACACCACTTGATACCTTCTTATTACAAAGTCCTTGCCTTCTCTTTATTGTTGTGTGATTTGCAATGGTCTAGATATGATATGACACGTCAACACCACCATGGAAAAAGCTTTGTTTTTCAAGCAATCCACCTGTCATATCAAAGGACATTAAATATTTTGGTGTTGTATCTACACAAATCTAATGTTACTTTCAAAAAATCTATTTGTCCACTTGTCAACCCATCATTAGCCCCTTTCACATTGCATAGTGTTTTATGCTCATATTTTCAAACTTTCCATAGTGTAATAAGCCCTAGATCTTGTCATTATTAAAATATTGACAACTCAAGTCTAATTAGTATGAAAACTTCAACAAATGTTATCAAACATGACATAATTTTTCCATATTTCTTATACAAGTCTAAAATATTTTTGGCTTATCTTTTGTGGCACGTCATCCAATCTTTGTTGCAATTTATAGAACTGTTGATTATATCCTCCACATGGGCTTCTTTTTCTAATTCGTTACAACCAATGATACAATATTTGCATTATGTGCCTCAAATATTGTATGGTATTCACCAATAAGTGACTTGCACAAAATCCAGTTTAGCTTAACAGCAACAGAGATTCATTAATAATAGGCATAGAATCGCCAACTTATTGTAAATACCATAACCTCCATTTACATCCCTTTTTACACAACCATCATATACAATTTTTCTCAAGTCCTGAAGATATGACTCAAATCGCTATGAAAAGGAGCATAGCTGAAGTAAATACCATTCAGAAACTTATTCCTATCACGTTTGGTGACTCTCAAAAAAGCAAAGCATTACAAGATTGTAGTCGACTGTACGATCTTTCTGTGGACTATTTGATGGACGGTGTGTCAAAATTGAATGGAATCTCTTCACAAGCAAGGAAAGTAGTGGATGTTCAGAGTTACTTGAGTGCAGCCCTGACCAACCAGGTCACCTGCCTGGGCGGGATCACAAAGAAGCAAACGTAAGCCTGTGCTCCTATTCTTTCACCAATCACATATCTAACTGCTTGCGCTTTATAAGTAGTCTTGGTTTGGTAAGAAAATATTGGATCGGCGGCACAGTCAAAAGAGGTCCCACTGGAACAAGCCTGAGTTTCTTTCACAATTGCCCGCAAATATTTTAGCTGATGGATATTTGATTCCTCCATTAATCAGTTTTTTCCAACATGTATGTCGAGCTCTTGATGGGATTTGTCGAAAATGTTCGGTTTCTTCGTCAAAGTTGATAGTTCCCACTCATGGTCAGAGAAGATGTTTCGTACCTGCATTTATCATGCTCTGCAAAAGCAAAAGACAAGTTTGTGTAAGTACCATTTTAAAAAGCGTTTCACACGCACGGTCAAAGTAACATACGCCTTAAAAACATTGAAGGAAATAGGTCAATGAAAACTACGAAGAACGAATGCTTGAAGTTGTTTGAATTGTATCCCATCCCTTTTCGTGTAACTTGGGCCATCGATCTTTGAAGTTGTTTGAATTGTATCCCATCCCTTTTCGTGTAACTTGGGCCATCGATCTGACAATTTAGCTTTGTCTCTTTCAAATAGGATATGCCTTCAACTTAAATTACCGCGTCTTAATTTTTGTTATTTCATGCATGACCAATATTAATATGGTTAATATAAACATTCGGAAAGTAAACATAAAAATAATGGCAATGATCACGTTAATATAAATATTAAGAGTGTGGATACAAAAAAATTGGTGAGGATATATCGGTAGTTAATAAATGAGCTTAATAAGGAAATATATATAATTGTGTAAATAATCTTGTTAGCATAAATTCCTATAATTTAATTATTAATAAATAGTCTCAATGTTGAAATACATAATATGAGTGAAACAATAATACATTGTTAAATTTTATTGGGTAATATGACAATAGTATTGTTTATTATGATGGATTAATGATAAAATTATTATCAACAGTATTAATTTGAGATTGAAATTTTAATCTAGTTAGTTAATAATAATATTAATATTGGATTTAACAATAATAACGTTTTGATGTTATTTCTAATTTAAAATACAATATTAATATTTAGAATAAATGAGAGTATTAATAATAAAATTACTTAGAGATCAAATGTTAATATCATTAATTGATAATAATAGATTACTATTGATAATAATATATCCTTATTGATGGTTGAAGTTAAGTAATAATTTTAATGTTTTGATCTTAGCGGGAATAAAGGGATGTAAATTCATAATTAAATGGTGATATTACTATTTAAAAAGAAAGTGATATAAATAAAGTAAATTTGAGGTTGAGTATATTAAATTCGTTATTTGATTGAATGGGGTTAACACTAAAATTAATTTTGGTGGTAATATTAATATTAATATTAATGTGGTATAATAAATAAATAAATAAATAAGCCTCATTTGATATTTTATATTTTAAGCATGAAAGTTAAAGTAGAGTAATTTAAAGGATTTACTTAAACTCAACTTTCTTTCACCTTATTAATTGAGCAATTTAAAGGATTTACTCAAGCTCAACTTTCTTTCACCTTATTAACTTTGGAGTAAATAATATGAACATAGATTTAATAGGTAAAATGAAATGATATTTTTGGCATTAATATTTTGGGATAATAATAATAATAAAGAAATGTAAATATGCAAAGGGGGTTTATTCTATGTGTAAAAATATTGGTAATATAGGGATAATAATTAGAGTGAATTAAAAGGTGATACTAATATAAAAGTCAATATCAAAGTTACAGCCAATGTTAATATTGGTATTAAGAAGCATTTGATTTTCAGTAAAATAATAGTATTAATATAAAATGAAATAATAATAAAAATAATAGTGGTAAAATAGTAAATTATAAATGCTAAAATGATAGTATAGTATTCGGATACAATTAATGATAATTTTATTTTAGTAATATTATATCAATATTCTTGAGAATATGAACCAATTTAATGATAATAAAATTAAAATTTATACATGGGTGCACTATGATTATACTATTTGCAAGCTTAACATGAATGTTTCTCAATAATAGCCTGGTGGGTAACGCCCCATTGATACCATCACAAAAGTAATATTGGTAACTTTGACCCAATGGAATTAGCAATTGTAACATTGCTCCCGAATATAAGAATCTAACTGGTGCGTTAATTATTCCAACACTATCCTAATTTTGAAAGTCAACCTTAGACTTCTTAGACTCAGTTGTCGTCTGACTTCCCTCAACCTAGTCAACCTAAGGAGGGCATGACTATTTAATAGTGTAGTTAACTTTTTCACTTGGCTTTTCAAGGTATTTCAACTTTGATCTTGTTAGCATTATGTCTCAAGCACGTAGAGTGTTAACTAGATTAGTTATTGTCTTTAAGTTAAAAAAAATTAAAAATTAAAAACATATAAGCATAAGTCAATTTGGAAAAATATATTCCTCTTATGGTTTTATCGATATGCTCAACCTTCCAAGTTGAAAGCAATGTCTCATTCAGAGAGAGAGGTCATGTCTCTATTTGTCCTAGTCAATTTAACACATTGTTCCACCAGCTCACTAGCTTGCCAATGTGGTAACATTGACAAGGTTTGATAAAATGCCTCTAAGAGGTAGGGTCTCAAGGTGATGTACATTAGAGACCCTACCTCTTAGAGGCATTTTATCAAACCTTGTCAATGTAGTGAGCTTGTCGATGCTCACTACCTTGTCTATGCTACGTATTGAACCAAAACATATAATCTGCCCAATATTCATATGTAAACTTCAAACCAAAATGTATGTACAAACTTGGAACCAAAAAATATGTAAACTTGAAATATAAAAACAAAAGGTCTAACTATCAATTAATCTTGATGGACATATTCTAAATTTTAATATAAATTAATGTGCATACTTGAAAATTAATAAGAACCAATGTGCATAGTTACAAATTAATCCAACGAACCATCCGAGTCTACTCTACTCTTTATTGTGTCAAGTATAGCCTCATGGTCAGACTCGTGGACCTTCTACAAGGTCTTGTTCAAAGGTCTACCCCATATTTGATCAAATGAATATTGGATGCTACGACAAGGTTCAAGTAATGAAGAATCTTTTGATGTGTGTCAAACTCCTGAAACAACCAAACATTAACACTCATATGTGGATACCTTCTAAGTCGCATTCCAATAACAACTACTAATCATGTAGGGTATTTGAAGTTTTCTCCATCTATAACTAGGGCCTCCAATTTCTTTTTGACCTCGACACAACAACACAAGTAATAATTTGTTGCCTCTTCATTGTCTTCATCAAAAATAACTGCATAAACATTCCCTACATTGATATGTGTAGCAAATTAGATAAAATTAGTCAACATTACAAATACACTACAATGTAAGATAATAATAGGAATTTCAAAAACTATGCAAGTAGATATATTACCTAGTTGAACTAGATTTGATAAGTAGTCAAAGTCAACCAATGATTCCATCTGTATCAGTTCTAATGTCATCAAAGGTTGATATGTGTGAAGTCGGCTAAGATAACTTAACCACCATTCATCAACCCACTCCTTTGACTCACACTCATTTCAGGCTTGAATTATACATGAAGAACAAAAGCATGACATCTTCCACATATGGATACTCCATGAATCTTCATTTGAGATAAAGAAAGAGTGCAGCTCACTTGATCTTGTCAATGTACAATAATCCTCATATGGTGCAATGTTAGTATCATCTATCAACCAAAAATATCTATGAAATAAAAACTTGTCTTCATTACTTGGACCCATCGAAGCATTACACCACTTGATGATTGATTTTACATCTATCAACTTTACATTGTCTTTATACTTTAACTCTTCTCATGCTAATGCTCTCTTGACACATGATCTTGCACCATCATGCTCCCCCTTTCCATGTCTAGCCTCATAAAAGTTCCACATATGTTGAACACCTATAATAACATGCATCCTGCTTAACCAATAGAACATGGACCATGAGTTCTTAACTATTTTGCACAATTATCTAACCTTATTATATGTTGACTATATGTTATGCCCCTCCTAGCCAAATCACTATAGAACAACTAAAATCAACCTTGTACGAACTATGGAGAATGTGTGTGATCATCACTAATGTAAAAGTGGTACTCCCTTAATACCTTCTTGTTATCCTTTGTAAAATGAATTTCCTCAAAACTTGCATGCGTAATATCTAGAGAAAGTGTTGGGTTGTATAGGGGTTTTCCTTATTCAAACCCCCGTTTTGGTGTTCCCACCTCCATGGACAACTAGATAAATAGAGAGAGAGAGAAATGAACAAAGTGTGTGATGAAAGAAAAACTTGCTCCAAGAGTAGAACCCACACCACCAAGTATGCATGATAAAAGCAATCCTCGTTCAAGGAGGAGAACCTATATCATGAAGAAAAGATGCAATAGATAAGGGATATAGAATCCTGAGATGCTCACAAGCACAAAATAAGTGAGATAGAGCTATAAAGAGTGTTCTTAAGAGAGATTGAAGCTATTGTAGCAAGTTGTATGAAGTTGTGCAACCAAGAGCTAGAGTGAAGCTAGAAGTTAGAAGTGAAGCTAGAAGCAAAAGAGAGTTACAAATGAAGTGAAAAGATAGCATTTAAGGAAGGAAAATAAGCTTCCCGAGTCATTTCAGGGGCATTCTCGGCCATTACCACCGACAAAACTTGCTGATAAGTGGCAAACATGCATGGAAACAATTGTTTGAACGTGAAACGTTGAAGGATGATAGTGTGGTGCATACATGTCTGAACACGTCATGCTACAAAATGACATGAACAGGAAAAGCACAAGGTTTGACACAAAGCTAACGCACAAGGGTAGTTACTAAAAAAGGGGTGCTAAAGCATCCTAAGAGGAAAAAATGCTTATGCAAGAGCTAAAATGAGCCTACTCAAGATGCTAAGGGAGTGGACACTAAAGCAGATGCAATAATGTATATGAAATTGCAAGGGGTGCAATTTTACGACTATAAATTTTGCCCCCACTTTAGAAGGCATATGAATCTACACTAATATGCACACTAAAGGAAATCTACTAAATATAAATAGCATCATATGCCAAAAGGATACTATAGAGGAAGCAGATAACTCTTCAAAACATAGAAGCATGCCCCCAGGATGAAGACCTACAAAACAAATGCATTAGACAAGAAAAACTTGCACCAGACAACAATGTTAGTGCACAAAAAACAAAAGGATTTGAGTCAGCAAAGTGAAAGATACCTCGATGTAAAAGGTTGTCTCAGTACTATGCGTCATCCCCAAACAATAACATATAGAAGAATTCTAGAATGAAGGGAAGGGCATATACTTAGGATGAAGAAGATGTAGATCTTTGATTTGATATACACAATTGAGAAGAGAAGAGAAGAGAAGAAAAGAGAAAAAGCTCAAGAGAGAGCAAGGAGGAATGAAAATTCCAAGAGAGATGGCTCCACAGGTCCTTGGACCCAAGGAGAGTTTGAACAAAGTGCATCAAAGGCCCATAGAACAACGATGGACATATCTCGTAGGATGAGAGCATCTTACAAGCCCACAGACCTGTAAGGAGGTAGCCCCCAAGATCTCTCACATGAGGGAAGCCCCATGAATTATGCACCTTGCAGGCTTACAAACCTGCAAGGAGGCATTCTCCAAGATCTCTCACATGAAGGAAACCCAAAGAAAGCCCCCTTCAAACCCGCAGACCTATAGGGAAGAAACCCCCAAGATCTCTCGCATGGAGGAAGCTCAAAGGAAGCACCCTACAGGCCCACAAACCTATAGGGAGGTATCCCCCAAGACCTCTCGCATAGAGGAAACCAAAGGAAGAGGACTTTGAAAAGTCAAAAAGCAGCTTCATAGGTGCACCTATAAAGTGACATGTTTACCTACAGATAGAACATGTCAGAAAGTGGCCACGCAGGCAAGTAAGCAGACAGTCACACAGACCGTCAACAAGTTGGAAAATTTTCAAAGGGGTTCCCGAGAGAAATGGGTCCACTCAAAGGACGCTTCAATTGAAAGATATAGAGAAGAGAGGGGGTCCTTAAGAAGGACACACATCTCTAGAACAAGTTATCACTACCCCTAGCTTACAGGGGAGGAGAACCATGCAAGATACTTAGAACATACAAGATAGAGGTAGGCCTCGATATCACTTGTCATGTGAAGAAAAGGAAAGTGCCTCAATCAAATGGGAGTTTGATGGCACCTGAATCAAGAAGTTGTATTTTATCCTTCAAGGCCTTACATTCACTAGTGGAATGGCTAGGCACTCGATGGTATGCACAGAAAGAATATTTTTCTTTATCATGTTCATGAGATTTCTTGTGTGTAGGAGAAGGAAGAGTAATTAAGCGGGCTTTAAGAAGTTGCAACAAAATATGCTCTTGCTCAGGTAAAGAATGAGGAGCAAGAAGCAACATTTTCTCTTGTGGAGAAAGGTTTGACTTTTCATAAGAAGAAGAAGACACGAAGATAGAAGACAAAGGAGGAGGATCTCCATAGACAGCATTATTCCAGCAAGGGGGATTATACTCTTCTACGAGATCACCATCAACCTTCTTTATAGGACTACCAACATTAACCTCTTCAATGGGAGTGTGATCATCTTCATCAGAAGGAGGATCAACACTAAGAATATTACAATTTACATTCACATTATCCTATGATATAGAAGAATAATCATCTTTGATAGTGGGTGTGGATGATGTTACCGGAAGGTTTAAGTGGATCGAGTAGACTTTATATTCCCCAATGAAGGATTCTATAAAATCTATGGAACATCAATCATCACCAAGACATGCATTCTTTTGAGAAGGAGTAGACTTAGGATTTCTTGCTTCAGAAGGATCTTCCTCAAGGACATTTATCTCGAGACTATCCTTTGTAGTAGGTATTGTTGGAGTAAACATTGACACATTGGAAGACCCTAAAGGAATAAGATTAGGCACAACTAAAACCTAACCAGCAGCTGCCATCTCACATAAGTGCATAGCCTCAGGGTCAGCCCTAAGTGTGACTACTTTATTATTGCAAATAAACTTAATAGATCTATGCACAAGGTAGATGGGATTGCACCCATAGCATGAATCCACAGTATACCAAGAAGAAGGTTATAAGGTAACTTTTCTTCCATAACATATACAAGGGTGGGTACAGTAATGGCTCCCAACCTCAAAGGAAATACTATTGTGCCTAGGGCTTGTCGACTGACATTATAGAACCCACGAATAATAACAAAAGAAGCATTAAGAGAATATGGATCAATATTAATCTTAGGCAATAGATCAATGCTACATACATTGAGCACCAAACCAATGTCAATGAGAGTATGTCTAATGCTGATATTATTAATACTGAAGATAATCATCAAAGGATCTGCTTGCTTTTATACTTCTAGAGGTGAGAGTTCCTACAGATAGAATGTAATATTCGGTGAATCTACACGAATATACGCCATCAATGCATTAGCATCCGTCAGCCTAGTGGAAGAAGGAAAGAGGATATCTTGCAAGGCTTCCTAAAGCATACCCTGATAAACTAGAGTAGACTGGAGCAATTCCCATAGAGAGATCTTAGCCAGAGTAACACGGAGTTGCTTGACAAGATCATAATCACTAGGTGCTTTATTTGTAGGTTTACGGGCTTGGGGAAGGCTTGGTTGTTTATTCATTCTATTATCATAGGTATGGGCTACTGCTCTATAAGAAGGAGCCTTAGAAAGATTAGGAGAATCACTATCAAATGAAACACTATCAATAGAACAAATCCTTTTAGGAGAAGGACTACCCGGAGTCATGTAAATGACTAGTCTCTTAGGCCTTTGAGAGGCAACAGAGACATAGATTACATTTACAGAATCATCACAACTAGTAGAATCATTTGAATACATGTTCTCAACATCAATCCAAATAGGATCAAATGTGGAAGGAGATTCATCATTTTCTAATGCAACGTCCCTACACGAGAGTGCATTGGAATAGAGAAGAGATTCATCATTCACAAATACAACATCTTTAGAAGAGAGTGCATTGGAATGAAGGATAGCTCCATTATTCACAAATGCATCATCTCTAGAAGAGAGTGCATTGGAATGAAGAGAAGGTAGAGTAATATTAATAAAGGTATCAATGATTTCATCTACTTGCAACAAAATATCCTCTAAAGCAAGAGGCCTTTTGTGAGAAGGATCAAAGATATCAAGTGACATAGGCAAAGCCAAGTCACCATCACATGCATGGAATGGAATATCATTAAAATTTTGAATATAATTAGATACTAAACTAATAAAAGAAGATATTGAATTCATTACGGTTTTTTGGTATTTTTCTATGTTCTAGTAATTCGCATTTTTGGAGGTCTTCGGAGCAAAATTTGGGGTCCAAAATTATGTCGGTCCCTAAAATTTAGTTGTTGAAGGCACAATATTTTAGGGACTTAACTAGTCCCCTAGGATACCTTTCCAACAGTGCAAACAGTTTTGAATTCCGAGTACCGATTCAAAAGTTATGACCCTACCAAGTAGGGGAAAATAAATTCCTAGTTTTTTTCAAAAATACCTTCTTCATGTCAAGTTCACCAAAATGTAGAGAAGGGGCATTCAATACTCATGAGTTATCTTCATTCAGAGAGCCTCACGGGGTGAACTGCCCTAAACTACCTCACGGAACAACAACAAGAGTTCTAGAATCAAAAAGAGCAGATCACAAAGATTCTCTAGAGGAACTGACAAGCTTTCGGCCAAAGGATGTCAGCATGGGATAAGGATGAAAACGTGGTGTGCTGGTGTCTAAGAGGCATGTTGGCATCTCATATAGACAAAAAAGTGAGTTTATCGCAGAAAATGACAAAGTGGCTACTTCTACTCTAATTGCTAAGAAATCCTAGAACATGAGAAAGCAACAAAATATAACAAAACTGAAATAAAGTGAAACAAAAATTATTAAGATAAGGAGAAGATAGGAAATTCTCACAATCATGCAAGAGATGAAACCTCTGACAAAATGAATGTCCTCAAAACCTGCATGTGTAGTATCTGGAGAAATTGTTGGGGCTGTATAGGGGTTTGCCTCAGTCAAACCCCCATTTTGGTGTTCCCACCTCCATGGATAGCTAGATAGAGAGAGAGAGAGAGAGAAATGAAACAAGCATGTGGTGAAAGCAAAACCCGCTTCAAGAGTATAACCTACACTTCCAAGTATGAGTGATAAAAGAAAATCCCCCTTGAGGAGGAGAATTTGTATCACAAAAGAGGTGATAAAAGCAATCCCTACTTGAGGAGGAGAACTCGTATCATGAAGAAAAGATGCAATAGATAAGGGCTATGGAATCCCAGGATGCTTGCAAGCACAAATTAAGTGAGATAGATCTACAAAGAGTGTTGCCAAGAGAGGTTGAAGTTGTTGTAGCAAGTTGTATGAAGTTGTGCAAGCAAGAGCTAGAGTGAAGCTAGAAGCATAAGAGAGTTACAAATGAAGTGAAAAGATAGCATTTAAGGAAGGAAAAGAAGCTTCTCAAGCCATTTCAGGGCATCCCTAGTCGTTACCACCAAGAAAAATTGATAACAAGTGGCAAACATGCACAGAAATGGTCGTTTGAACATTGAAACATCGCAAGATGCTAGTGCGGCGCGCAGACGTCCATGCGGTGCGCTAGTGTCTAGAAATGTCACACTACAAAATGATGCGAACTAGAAAAGCACCAAGGTTTGACGCAAAGCTGACGCACGAGGGTAGCTACTAAAAAGGGTTGTTGGAGCATCTTGAGAGGAAAAAAGGCTTATACAAGGACTAAAATGAGCCTACTCAAGATGCTAAGGGAGTGGACACTAAAGTGGATGCAAGAATGTATGTGAAATTGCAAGGGGTGCAATTTTATGACTATACATCTGCAAAACATTGTTAGTATGTAAATCTAAACATATAGAATGATAAATATCAAAATGGTTAGAAAATTCAATATATAATCTACAACAAGTAGTGCGTGTATGATTTATCTTGACATAAAAAAATTTAAGCATTTCAAAATATCTTTGAAAATTTTTAATTTGAGGAAAATCCTCTAGAAATTTATGAAAAAATTGTGGTTGAGTCATATCAAAAAAATGCTTTGGATGTGGCTCATGGTTTCAACAACCGATTCTCCTTCTTACCACATCCCTTTGATTCGAAGATGGACTTGTGTTATTCTTCCAATAGTCTTCAATTAGTGATCTCAATGCTTCAACAACTAGTTTATATTTTCATGGGAGTCTCCCAAAGAATTCCCATAATTCAATGGAATCAATGTCCTCAATTCTTTAGTTTCTTTGAATGACTCTTGACAAAGTTTTTCTATTAATTCTCAATTGTTGACTCATATTTCTAATGAGATGAGATTTCCTTGTTTGATTACTTACTAAAGTCTATGTAATGACACATCGAATGACACTACTATCTTTCGAGTGTGAGTTCTTACCCACACTCTCATAAGCATCCATTAGATTCTTCACAATAGTATTTTCACTTGAAGCATCCGATTTTCAAATAGCCCACTACCTTGTCAATTATACCACATTGACAAGCTAGTGAGCTCACTAGCTTGTCAAAGGTCACATGAAATTTTGGATGGAATTCCTTAAATAAATGTGGTCTAATGCCATTCCATGATTGCAAGATAGGCACAAAATGGAAGCATGGACAAGGCATGTGAATTGTTTGACAAAAAAAATTTGGTAGACATGTATGCAAAATGTGGTACTCACTAGCTTGTCAATGTGTAAATAGTGGGTTGTTTGGAAGAATGCCTCATATAAATAGGGTCTCACAATGATGTCCAAGGAATAATAATTTTATAGGAAAGTGATAAATCTCATGCACAACATAGAAAGGATATTTGACACCCTATAGAGGAAGTGGATTGGTCAAATCCAAAGGATTATTATATTGACAGTAGAGCTATAAACATGGTGGTTGGATCAATAAGATGGTTAGAAAAACCATACCCAATGTTGGAGTTGTGACCGATGACATATTATGGATTAACTACACTTGATCCATAAGGATTCGAAGCATACTTAATCCACTAAGCATCAATCCCAATAAGATCATTCAATGTAAAAAAAGATGAATAAGCCATTAAAACTAATATTCTAAAACATGAAAGCTTGATAAACATCTACTCTAATACATTGAAACTTATCCTATTGGGGAAGTGGTGTCGCATTGATGTGGAATGGCGACCCTTTCCCAATCCCTTGGATAATGAGCTTGTTTCAATTAGTTTTATTGAAGAAAACTGATGAAACTGATGAGTTGTGTGTTGTAAAACACCATTAAAGCTAATTTAACATGATATATGCTATGATGATCAATGTAAGTGTATGAAAAGATATTCTAAATGTATGCAAGATTTAAATATTAAAACCCTAGTTTCAAAATTAATGCAAACAAAAACCACCCCAAGCCACAACTCACAAAACAACATAGATTAAACAAAGAGAGAATCCATTTCAAATCAAATCTAAAACTTTTTTTCATTCAAATTTATACAAATAAAAATTTCTCAATACATTTTTGAAATCAAATCTCCATAAATGTTCTCCTTGTAGCTTCTTCTTGCCGCTCCAAAGCTCGCTTCGCTACTGTTCAAACTTTCACACAACTACAAAATCTTTGCACCTCTCACACACTAGTGTCTTCTCTTTCCTTCATTTGTGTTTCTCAAACCTACAACCAAAACCCCTAATGAATACCTCTATAGAGGTATTTTTCTCCTTCCTCCTCCCAAACTTCTTCCCTTGTTTTTCTTCAAAAACCCCAAAAAAATGCATTGAAAATGATCAATTATTGCCTCAAAATGGGTGCCCCACTCTCCCCAAGCATACCTATCCATATTCTAAGTTTAGGTAGTGTTAAATGAGACATTTTAAGCCTCCATTAACTCCTACAGGTGTTGTCTTTACTCCTAGAGGCGTTTTTCTCTATTATGCTTTAAAATATCTAAAATCTTGATTTTTTGTCTCTTTTATGCTCTAAACGCCCCCCACATTATTTATGAAATAGATAAATAGTTAATGAAGGAATAAAAACTCATATTTAATTTCTATGTGTGACATAGATTTTGGGAACCTAAATGCTTAACTCTCTTCCTAGGGTATTTTCACCTAGAAAGAGAGAAATTTGTGTCCCAAAATGCTTATGTCCATTCAAATTAGGATGTATGCAGTATGATGTTATGTAAATGAACTAATATAAGTACAATTGACTAATTAAAATGATCTAGAATGAATGCAAATATGCAATTTATGCTATGTTTGAAAACACGGTGTGATATGCAAACAACTATGAAATATGAAGAAATTGAAAGAAATATGTAGAACAAAAGGTACAAGGTCAAATATGAGTGCACCTGGATGATGTGTGAGCTTTATAGAATGTCTGGAATGCTGATCAATTTTTTTGATTTTTCACAATGGGACTCATTTGCCAAGGGTGGCGAATCAGTCCTCCGACTGTTGAAAATGTGTCGAGAGCTAATTTATGGCAGTCAGGATCAGGTGGGACTCATTCACCAAGGGTGGAAAATCAGTCCTCCCCAAGATTTTTGAAAATTCAACAGTCAACACTGCTACTCCAGATCCTATAAAGTCTAAATGTTGGATTGTTGGGGTCAACTCTGTAGAAAACAAGCTAAAAATGCTCAAAATTCTTGAATAGATGATGAATTGATTTAAAGAGCCTAATTGAATTGAATTCCACTTTTCAAAACCTTTAAACCTATTAAATCTACAAAACAAAGCTGAAAATACACATGCACAAAGGGGAAAAATGTTGCGGGGGGGGTTAGTGAATAGGTGTTTGCCTTGGTCGAACCCCACTTTGGTAATCAAACCTAATAGAAATGAATGATATGTAAAGGGAATGGTAAATGAATAACATGATGTATTACAAAATTACCACATCCTTGAATGTGCAAATCCGAAGTGATGACAATGGCTGCTTGAAAGTGCTTGAGTTGATGATGCAAGATGCTTGATTGCTTGAATATGTTAGGATATTGAATACTTGAATGAGGAGATTGAATGCTTAAATGAATGGGGGTTGGGATGAGGTGAAAATCACTTATTTATACAAATATTGTGCCTTAGTATCCGTTCATACCTCATCACAGGACAACATGAAGTGAATTCAAGTAAAATCCTGAAAGAAATTTTGAAAAGTTTTGAATTTGGGGCCAAGGGGGACTCATTTGCCACCCTTGGCAAATGAGTCCCACCTAGGACCCACAACCAAGTGTCAAAAATAAAGTTGTGTTTAATGTTATTTGTTGGGGTAGGACCCAAAAATACACTTAATATAAGCATATGAGGGCATAAAGAGATAAAATAAAGCATGAGAAAGGTGTAAATAGTGAAAATATGCCTAGAAAAGTGTGAAATCTTGTTACAAGACTTTACAACACTTCAAAATAGGACTTGTTAATAAATGAAAAGATGGTTTTTAGGTGAATTGCATTTAATATAGTCTAGAAGAATGTAGAAATGTCTTACAACACTTCACAACACCTTCACAAGACGTCATTCTTTGAATTTTAACACCAAAATAAGCATGTTCAAGCCAAGATACATCATAAAATCAAACCAACATAGCTCCAACACTATGAAACAAAACCTAAAAGACCATGAAAATGACAAGGGACCATTTTTTGATGGCACATTTAGCCCCCATTTTAGTGAGAGAAACTTCCTTTCTCACACTAAAGTAGCCATGAACATTGAGAAGAGGGTTCAAATGCACTTACATTAGCAAGATGGAATGCAACAAACAAGAGGGATGATCAAGCCCCCCAGATGAAGATTCCATGACAAACTGAACATAAGGACAAAGGAACACACAAGTGTTGAGAGGTATTGAGTGAAGCTTCGATTATCAATCCAACTAGTTGTGAAAAGAGATCTAGGCTGATTGTTTGAAAAAGAAAGAATATGTACTCACTCCAGGGCCATGGACCTAGTTGTTCGCGGGGTGAGAAAGCCCAAAAAGTAAGATACATACACTAGTTGGTATGCACTCACAAAAATGCAAAAGTGGATATGGGGAAAAGGCATGCCGCTAGTTGGGCTTCCCGCTCAACCATGCTAAAGCTATACATGTTCGATAACTTTAACAAGGTGCCACAAAGCCAAAGAAAATGCAAATGTCGGTTTAAGTTTCATAAAATAAGCAAAATAGGATGGCACCACAGGCATGCAATTTGTGTTATGCAAGGTGGCCAAACAAATTTAAGACAGCTCCATAGGCAATCAAGTTGTGTTATGCAAGGTGGCTACATAAGAATGTTATGTGTAAAAATGTTATGTGTAATATGTTCAAAGGAGTCTTGCTCAGTTTATGCAAGGTCAGTCACTTAGGGAACATTGTGTCTAATGTATCCAAGAGAGGACCAATCAAATAATAGTATATTCACAACTTAGGGGATGCAGTGTGTCGCATTAAACCACCAAGAGGAATGTAATATGTTGAGATAGATCACACTTATGAAGGAAATCATACCCAGTGACAAACAGATCATGTAAATGACAAGGCTTCGCTAAGAATGCAATTAAATAATGGTAATGTATTCCCCCCATTTTAAAGGAATTTCTACACATCATTCTATGAGCAATTACTTGAAAGTAGAGAAGAAGAAGAAAGCAAGAAGGAAAAACAAGACACGAGAGCCAACCTAAAAAGATCTATGCCAAGTTATATGTTTTGAAGTTAAGTTGTGTCATGTCAAGGAGAAAGGAAAAGAAAAGAAAGAAGGGAGTTGCCCCCTAGAAAAGAAAGCACACCAAACACATAAGGGATCTATGGATTTGGGGTCAATATGTTCATTGTTGCAGTGTTTTGATTTAAAGAGCTCAAAACTATCACCATTCCCCAAAGCAAATAGAACTAGAAGAATGACACAAATAGAGCGAAAGCAAAGGAAAAATAAAGTCAATTTTTAGTTGACATGGAAGAGACATTGCAGTCTTGATGCCTTGCATTGTCCCCAAAAGGAAAACACAAGCAAAAAGATGAAAAATCTTTTGGGTCAACATGAAGGAGACATTTCAGTCTTAATGCCTTACGTCATCCCCAAAAGGAAAAAAACAAGAAAATTCAAAGGAAAAAGGAAAGGGTTTTGGGTCAACATGGAAGAGACATAGGGCATCTCAACGCTTTGCATCATCCCCAAAAGGAAAACACAAAACAAAATCGAAAAGTGCAAGCACAACAAATAGAAGAATAAAGAGACACATAGAAGAAGTGTACAAAGAGAAGGAAACATCAAACACATGATACGCACATAAAAAGAAAGAAGAAAAAGGTAAAAGACAAGCTAGGCAAAGGAAAATCACTCATCTAACAAGTCATCTACCTCCCAATCATTTTCAATACAATGCGAAGGAGGTTGGTTGTCCAAAGGAGGAATCGCAAGTGTCGAATTAGGGTTTGTACCAGGTTCTTCACTTGGTGGAGAGGATGTATCATTTAAGCTCATTGTAGAAAAAAATAAATAGTTTAAATCCTTGTGTATTTCTTCATCTATTTTAGCAATCGTCTCACCATCATCATCGTCGTCAAGATTAATAACAATGGGAGGACAAATGGTGATGTCTAAGGATGGATGTATCAAAAGTGTTGGTTGTTGAATATGTTGATTTTGTTGTGATGGTGGTATAGGACTATCATGTGGTTGTTCAGGAAGATGATCATCTATTACTTTTTTCAAGGGTATAGGTTGATTTTCTTTATTGTCTATGAGGAAAGATTGACAAGTAAGGAGACGATGATGATGTCTTCATTCCCTAGCACCATGGTTGCATTTAATTATGTTTTGCAATTTTTGAGGTGTAAGAGTAGATTGAGTCGGTATAGGTTTGTCTACTTCCGAAGGGGGAAGAATAGAGGAAACCAAAGAAGTGCAATCAACCACTTTCTCTTTTTTCTTTATATACTTGTTTGGTTCAAGGAGGCTAAGTAGGATTTGTGTTAGGTTCCCTTTGTCGTTTGAACGATGGTGGGAAAGGGTCTAGAGGAATTTTTTCTGAAGTTGTATTGGTTTGTTGGATGTATTTCTTAGGTGTAATCATGGTTTCATCTAAGACAAGAGGAGTGGAAGTGGATGGAGATGTATTATGAAGAGATAATTCAACAATCTTTTTAGCTTTAAACTTTTGATAGACAATGTAAAAGAAGTCATTTCGAGGAGTGATAGGTTTGATGGGTGTAGGCCAAAAGAACCCTAATGAAAAGTTACCTTTGGAAGATAAATGATTAAAGCCACTATGGTGTATGGTGACTACCTCATTTCCATGTGGAAACTCTAATCAGTTGTGAATGATTGATGGGACCACTTTCATTGAGCGAAGCCATGGAAGGCCTAACCGCAAACGAAATTGGTCAGATTGTGGAATAATAGAAAATGTTACCTCCAAAGTCTTACGTCCTATGTGTAAAGGAAGTATGATCGATCCAATCGTAGGGCATGCAAAGCCATGATGTGTTTTGATCCATGCAATCGGTGGATTATAGTTATCTTGATATAGATCATGTAATACTAGAAATTCTTCTGTGATCACATTATCACCACAAGTGGGATCTATTAATATCCCATTAGTAGGTTTATCATAGATTCTATCAGCTATGTAGAGAGGACCATCAAGAAGCTTTTGTAGTATGTCTTTAGCAAAAAAAGTAATATCAAGAGATTGAGTGGTTTTGCCCTTGCGAGGGATAATATTTATCGTAGTGATAAGGTCATCCATAGGAATATCTTGGGGAACAGGAAGAGATGTGTCTAATTGCTCAGTGTGTGTATTAACAATCATTAAGTCAGGCTTGGAAGGTTCACCAACTTTAACGAACGAGGTAGTATGTTTAGGCATAGGGTTGGTGGAAATTTGAAGATTTTGGTTAGGGGGTGCAATGGACTTATTGCCTTGATCATTATCACCCATAATGGTCAATTCACCTGAATCAATGAGGTCTTGAACTAGATGTTTAAGATGCTTGCAATGTTCAATGTTGTGGCCATTTTGACAATGAAAATGACAATAAGCGTTAGGCTTGAAGGTAGGAGGTAGGGGTTGATTAGGATCAAGTGATTGAATAGGTGGTAAGGTAAGCATGCATTTTTGGATGAGTTGGTTCATATTCTGATGGAGGGTTTCAGGTAAAGGGGTGAAATGTCTATTTGGATCACCATAATGATAAGGCACGACTGTTTTAGAAGTGGCCATTGAATTTTGAACTTGTGAAGTTGGTTGTGGTTGGGGTGAAGGAGGTGAACTAAATTGTAAGAAACTTCAATTAGGTTTGTGGAAATTTTGTGTGTTTTTGAGGTTTGGATTGTTATGTTCAAGTTTTTCAACTCAGTTAGAGGTGTATTTTGACTCACGACTTGAAACTGAATTTTGATAATCACATAAGGTTGTGCACAAGGGCTTGAATGAAGGGAATTTCATCATCATAAGCTTATCTTGAAGGTTAATGTGAAAATTCTCAATAAACATCTTCTACAGATGTGCATCTAGAATTTGGACATCAACTTGAGCATACAAGGACTGGTAACGAGAGATGAAATTAGTTACTTTTTCATCAGGGATTTGTCTACATCGCATAAGGTCAGTCATTGTCTTTTTAGGTGTCATGTGCACTTGAAAGTGATTAATGAAAGCTTCCGCCAATTTATTAAATGAATGGATGGAATAATATGGCAAGTTGGAAAACCATTCCAAAGCAATATCCTTCAAGGTCCTTGGAAATATTTTTTCTAAAAGTTTATCATCAAGGACAAAGTCACAACACAAGGCAATAAAAGCATTGACATGGTTGATAGGATCTCCTTTTCCTCCATATTTCTTGAATCTCGGCATGTCTATCCCTTGTGGCATCAAGGTACGTAATATTTCTAATGATAAGGGGTTGATACAAACAAGATATGTGGGTGGAGTGGCTTGAGCTTGAGTAATGGTGGAAAGTTGGTATTGCATGGATGAAACAGTGTTAAGGAGTTGTGTCATAAAGGGATCAGGATAATGGGGTTGAGGTGGAAGGGAAAATGGTGATGGAGTGTAGGCAATGTTAGGAGAAGTGGAAGGAATAGTGAGGGGTGTGAAAGTGGTGGAAGGAGGTTGTAATGCCACAACTGAAGTAGGAATGCTAGTGGAAATCAAGAAAGAAGTAGCTACATAGTTGGAGTGATGTAAAGTTGTATGGACTTGTGGGTTGGTATAAGTTGGAATGGAAGCTATAGTTGGAGGAGGAGGAACTTGGGATGTTCCTTGGGTGACAGGAATGTTGATGGAGTATTGGAAGAGACATGTTTATTGTAAATTTCAGCTATTTGTTTTAGCACTTGCAAGCCATCATCACTTTCAATTAAGTGATGAAGGTGCTCAATAGCGGGTATAGCAATGGTGGAAATTTTTTCAAGTGAAAAATATTGTTGTAAATGTGAAAAATCCTCATGAATGTTAATAACCTTTTCTTGCGGGAGGGATTTGTTTTGATTGTCAACATGCATAGGATAGAAAGGGGAATGCATGGAAGTGGTATTGTCAGGGCCTAATGCACCATTTTCTATACCAGGAGTAGGAGCTCGTGAGATCCCAAGGTCCACAATGAAAGTGCTATCACGGGATGCCATGATTCTAGAACTTCTTCTCACTAAAGTATTATCAACAGGGCACCAAACACTCATGCAAGTACGACAAAGGAAGTGTGGATGGAAATGCAAGCTAATCTAAGAATGTAAAATGCCAATAACAGAAAATCTACTAACTATAATAGAAGTGCAAAGACAGAAAACAGAAAGGTAGAAAAATGCTAGAAACAGTGCAAGATTACTGTCTAAGATGTGTAGAGGGATTGATTCTCCCTGGGTGGCGAATGAGTCCCAGGATGCAAATTTTTTGTATTTTTCATAATTTTAAGAATGATTTAAATTCTTTTTAGAATGCAAATATAGACATAGAATGCAAATTTTATGTTTTTTTCAATGAAATTGAATGCAAGAATGAAAACTAAATGAGTTTTTCACTAATGCAAAAATGAAAGATCCTAGAATGCAATAACCAATCCAATGTCCTAATTGAATGTCAATGCAAATGTAAACTAGGATGAAAGATATGTATACAATTAGAAGTTTAAAAATGTTCAAGAGTCGGGTTCACCAAAATGTGACATAGATTTTGGGAACCAAAAAATGCTTGGCTCTCTTCCTAGGGTTTTTCACCTAGAAAGAGAGAGATTTGGGCTCCTAAAATACTTATGTCCATTCAAACTAGGATGTATGCAGTATGATGTTATGTAAATGAACTAATCTAAGTGCAATTGACTGATTAAAATGATCTAGAATGAATGCAAAGATGCAATTTACATTATGTTTGAAAACACAGTGTGATATGCAAACAACTATGAAATATGAAGAAATTGAAAAAAATATGTAGAACGGAAGGTATAAGGTCAAATCTGAGTGCACCTAGATGATGTGTGAGCTTTCTAGAATGTCTGGAATACTAATCAAAATTTCTAATTTTTCATAGTGGGACTCATTCGCCAAGGGTGGCGAATTGATCCTCCAACTGTTGAAAATGTGTCGGGAGCTGATTTCTAGCAACCATGAGTTGATTTTTGACAAAATGAAAATTTCTAGATTTCAGGTGGGACTCATTTTCCAAGGGTGGTGAATCAGTCCTCCTAAGATTTTTTAAAATTCAAGAATCAACACTGCTACTCTAGATCCTACAAAGTCTGAATATTGGATTATCGAGGTCAACTCTAAAAAAAAATAGGCTGAAAATCCTCAAAATGATTGAATAGATGGTGAATTGATTTGAAGAGCCTAATTGAATTGAATTCTAGTTTTCAACTCCTTTAAACCTATTAAATCTGCAAAACAAAGCTGCAAATACACATGCACAAAGGGGAAAAATGTTAGGGGGGTTAGTGAATAGGGGTTTGCCTTGGTCAAACCCCACTTTGGTAATCAAACCCAATAGAAATGAATGATATGTAAAGGGAATGATAAATGAATAACATGAAGTATTACAAATTTACCACATCCTTGAATATGCAAATCTAAAGTGATGTCAATGGCTGCTTGAAAGTGCTTGAGTTGATGATGTAAGATGCTTGATTGCTTAAATATGTTAGGATATCAAATACTTGAATGAGGATATTGAATTCTTGAATGAATGGGGCTTGAAATAAGGTTAAAATCACTTATTTATACAAATGTTGTGCCTCAGTATGCGTTCATACCTCATCATAGACCGACATGAAGTGAATTTGAGTAAAATCTTGAAAGAAATTTTGAAAAAATTTGAATTTGGGTCCAAGGGGGACTCATTCGCCACCCTTGGCGAATGAGTCCCACCTGGGACCCACAGCCAAGTGTCAAAAATAAAGTTGTGTTTAATATTTTTTTTGGGATAGGACCCAAAAATACACTTAATATAAGCATATGAGGGCATAAAGAGATAAATAAAGCATGAGAAAGGTGTAAATAGTGAAAATATGCCTAGAAAAGTGTGAAATCTTGTTACAAGACTTTACAACACTTCAAAATAGGACTTGTTAATGAATGAAAATATGGTTTTCAGGTGAATTGCATTAAATATAGTCTAGAAGAATGTAGAAATTTCTTACAACACTTCACAACACCTTCACAAGACACCATTCTTTGAATTTTAGCACCAAAATAAGCATGTTCAGGCCAAGATACATCATAAAATCAAAGCAACATAGCTCCAACACTATGAAACAAGACCTAAAAGACCATGAAAATGACAAGGGACTATTTTTCGATGGCACACTATGACCCTCATAATACCCTTCCACAATAAAATTGATCAAATTGGTACTCTAGAAGTGTCGAATTGAGTGCTGACAGGAAAAAAAATGAAAGTTCTTTGATTCGCACAAAAATTGGTGTGCAAGCATGGAATGGTACCCCATGGACCACTACAAAAGTATTTTACACCAATCCTCCAAAATCATGAGATATTAAACTTTTTGTAAATTGCTAACAATTTTTTTTAACAAAATTTCGGCATTAAAGTCTCCCAAACTGAAAAAATATATGACTTTAATTTTTTTTCATATTTCACATGCCACCTCCATAAATTCCCCTACCAAAGTATACTCCAATCCTTACGATTTTTCCAAAAATAATTTTTGAAAACTACTTGCAAAGCTTTAAAATGATGATTTGATAAAAATCAACTTTATGCAAATTTGAACACACCAAGAGCTTTCCAAAGCCAAGAGATGTCAAATGAACCCAAAAACAAACCAGCTCCAAATTCCCCCCACAATATTTATGCAATAGATAAATAGTTAATTAAGGAATACAAACTAATATTTAATTTCCATGACCATCATAATACCCTTCCAGAACAAAATTGATCAAATCGGTACTCTGGAAGTGTTGAATCAGGTGTTGATAGGTGAAAAAAAGAAAGTTCTCTAATTCCCACAAAAAATGGCATTCAAGCATGGAATAGTGCCCCATGAATTGTTGCAAAAGGATTTCACACCAATCCTCCAAAATCATGAGATATTAAACCTTTTGTAAATTGTTGAAAAATTTTGTAACAAACTTTCGGCATTAATGTCTCCCAAACTAAAATATATATGACTTTAATTCTTTTTGCATATTTCACATGCCACCTCCATAAATTCCCTTACCAAAGTATTCTACTCCAATCCTTACGAGTTTTCCAAAAATAATTTTTGAAAACAGCTTGCAGGGCCCTAAAATGATGATTTGATAAAAAATGACTGCAAATTTGAACACACCAAGAGTTTTCCAAACCAAGATATTTCAAATGAACCACAAAACACACCAAAATTGAATTCAAACCTGAAGCTTATTCTTGGTTGATGTTGATTGCCAATCTGCCCGGATGATCCTAAATCAAACACGTTGGGTAGGAAAAATTTTGTGAGTAGAACTCACAAAATAGAGTGGAGTAGTAGGACTACTCTTTCAAGTTGTGGACAACCTAAAGTAAACTCCATCATTGATTTAGACAAAAGGAATTTCTTCCTCCACCTCTTCCAGCACTCAATTGGGGTTCTTATCGTCCTCCTCCACCAAGTGTGCACTCTATTCATCCTTCTTCTCATGGACTCACATCCACCATAGACCATCATTCTTCACCATATCTCATCTTCCTTTCTATCTTTCTTCATGGGATCCAACCCACTACAAACTAACCACCTCCACCAAGTTCCCCTACACCATTATCTACAACCTCTATATACAAATATGTAACATTCGCATACCCATTTTCAACTACAACTTTATCTTCTACTACTACAATCTCTTCCTTAGAGGGTAAACAATCAATATTATTAAATTTAAAACCAAAAAGTACCTTCTTTGTTGCCCCAACATCATTTTCTTCATCCTCAAAACCTTTCATGTATGCATCTTCATAAGGTTGTTTGAGTTTCTCCCATGTAGTCATGTCCTCCAAAGGAACATTGTTTGTAGCATCTCCTTCTTTATTTTTTGCACTTAAGATAACTTCATGCAACATTTTCCTCTCAAATAACCTATCTATCATCCTCATTTCTTCTTTCAACAAGAGATCATCATCTTCCTCACCAACCCACTTGTCAAATTTAGGACCATCTATGTTCACATTTTCTGATTGCAAACCCTCTTGATCCGCTTCACACAATGCACTCCTTTCACAATTGCTCAATACATTTTTGAAATCAAATCTCCATAAATGTTCTCCCTATAGCTTCTTCTTGCTGCTCTGAAGCTCTCTTTATTGTTGTTCAGACTTTCACACAACTACAAAATCTTTGCACCTCTCACACACTGGTGCCTTGTCTTTCCTTCACTAGTTTTGCTCAAACCTACAACCAAAATCCCCAATGAATACCTCTATAGAGGTATTTTTCTCCTTCCTCCTAAACTTCTTCCCAAGTTTTTCTTCAAAAACCCTTGAAAAATACATTGAAAATGATCAATTATTGCCTCAGAATGGGTTCCCCACTCTCCCCAAGAGTATCTATCCATATTATAAGTTTATGCAGCATTAAATGAGACATTTTAAGCCTCCATTAACTCCTATAAGTGTTGTCTTTACTCCCTGAGGCGTTTTTCTCTATTTTGGGCATTTTAAAATATCTAAAATCTTGTTTTTTTGTCTATTTTATGCTCCAAACACCTCCCACGTTATTTATGCAATAGATAAATAGTTAATGAAAGAATAAAAACTAATATTTAATTTCCATGACCCTCATAATACCCTTCCAAAATAAAATTGATCAAATTGATACTCTGGAAGTGTCGAATTGGGTGCTGACAGGCAAAAAAAATGAAAGTTCTTTGTATCATACAAAAATTGGAATGCAAGCATGGAATAGTACCCCATGGACCATTGCAAAATTATTTTACACCAATCCTCCAAAATCATGAGATATTAAACTTTTTGTAAATTACTGACATTTTTTTTAACAAACTTTCGGCATTAAATTCTCCCAAACTAAAAAATGCAATACTTTAATTATTTTTGCATATTTCACATGCCACCTCCATAAATACTCCTACCAAAGTATTCTACTCCAATCCTTGCAATTTTTCCAAAAATAATTTTTGAAAACAGCTTGCAACTTGCCTTAAAATGATGATTTGATAAAAATCGACTTTATGCAAATTTGAATACACCAAGAGCATTCCAAAGCCAAGAGATGTCAAATGAACCCCAAAACACACCAAAATTGAATTCAAACTTGAATCTTGTTTTTGGTTGATGTTGATTTCCAATCTACCTGGATGCTCTTGCATTAAACACACTAGGTAGAAAAAAATTGTGAGTAGAACTCACAAAACAGAGTGGAGTAGTAGGACTACTCTTTTAGGTTGTGGAAAACTTGCAGCAAACTCCATCATTAATTTAGACAAAATTATTTACTTCATTCACCTCTTCAAGCACTTAATTGGGATTCTTGTCGCCCTCCTCCACCAAGTGTGCACTCTATTCATCCTTCTTCTCATAGAATCACATCCACCATAGACCATCGTTCTTTGCCATATCTCTTCTTCCTTTCTATCTTTCTTCGTGATCTATCCAACCCACTACAAACTGACCACCTCCACTAAGTTCCTCCTACACCATCATCTACAACCTCTATATACAAATATATAACATTTGCATACCCATTTTCAACTACAACTTTATCTTCTACTACTGCAATCTCTTCCTTAGAGCATAAACAATCAATATTTTCAAATTTAAAACCAAAAGTTACCTTCTTTGCTGCCCCAACACCATTTTCTTCTTCCTCAAAACCTTTCATATATGCATCTTCATAAGGTTGTTCAAATTTCTCCCATGTAGTCATGTCCTCCAAAGGACCATTGTTTGTTGCATCTCCTTTATTGTTTGCACTGAAGATAAATTCATCCAACATTTTCC
Organism: Sequoia sempervirens; assembly: GCA_007258455.2. NCBI lineage: Eukaryota > Viridiplantae > Streptophyta > Pinopsida > Cupressales > Cupressaceae > Sequoia > Sequoia sempervirens. The sequence goes on from VDFB02000017.1 coordinate 524,482,809, forward strand.
TCTCAAATAACCTATCTATCATCCTTATTTCTTATTTCAACAAGAGATCATCCTCTTCCTTACCAACCCACTTGTCAAATTTAGGACCATCCATGTTCGCATTTTCTGATTGTAAACCCTCTTCATCTGCTTCACACAATGCACTCCATTCACATGTTATCTCTACAACTTGTACCTTATCTTCTTCACTTGTGTGGGCTACCCCCACATATTTGTTCTTACATTCAACCCCTACCAAAGGGCTACAAAACTCTTTCTTTTTGCTCTTCTTTTCGTTGTCCTCTTCTAAGAGAACATTCTTCTTCTCATATCTCTCTTCCCACATTCTCATTTCCTCTTTAAACTTCTTTTCTAATATATTCACTTTAGCTTGGAGCTTTTCAAACTCTTCACAGTGCTTCATATTTTCCACTTCTTCCCAATATTGTTCCCAAAGAAAAATTCGTATGAGCCTCCTCATGACCCATCTCATCCTCTCAGGTATAGACTATCTCACACTCAACAATTTTTCTACACACTCTAACCCTCTAACTTCATTCTCCACCCATAGGTCCTAACATAGACTACCTCACATTTGGTGCTCTACCTATGCACTCAGAACCTCTAGCTTTGATACCACTAATGCAAACAAAAACCACCCCAAGCCACAACTCACAAAACAATAGAGATTAAACAAAAAGAGAATCCATTTCAATTCAAATATAAAACTTCTTTCATTCAAATTTATATAAATACAAATTGCTCAATACATTTTTGAAATCAAATCTCCATAAATGTTCTCCCTACAGCTTCTTCTTGTTGCTCCAAAGCTCTCTTTGTTGTTCAGACTTTCACATAACTACAAAATCTTTGCACCTGTCACACACTAGTTCCTTCTCTTTCCTTCACTAGTGTTGCTCAAACCTGCAACCAAGGCCCCCAACGAATACCTCTATAGAGGTATTTTTATCCTTCCTCCTCCTCCCAAACTTTTTCCCACATTTTCCTTCAAAAACCCCTAAAAAATGCATTGAAAATGATCAATTATTGCCTCAGAATGGGTGCCCCACTCTCCCCAAGCATACCTATCCATATTCTAAGTTTATGCAGCATTAAATGAGATATTTTAAGCCTCTATTAACTCCTATAGGTGCTTTCTTTACTCCCAAGGGTGTTTTTCTCTATTCTGGACATTTTAAAATATCTAAAATCTTGATTTTTTGTCTCTTTTATCCTCCAAATGCCTCACACATTATTTATGCAATAGATAAATAGTTAATGAAGGAATAAAAATTTATATTTAATCTTCATGACCCTCATAATACCATTTCACAATAAAATTGATCAAATTGGTACTCTTAAAGTGTTGAATCGAGTGTTGACAAACGAAAAAAATTAAAGTTCTCTAATTCACACAAAAAATTGGTGTGCAAGCATGGAATAGTACCCCATGGACCACTACAAAATTATTTTACACCAATCCTCCAAAATCATGAGATATTAAACTTTTCATAAATTGTTGACAATTTTTTTTAACAAACTTTCGGTATTAATGTCTCTCAAATTGAAAATTGTTTGACTTTATTTATTTTTGCATATTTCACATGCCACCTCCATAAATTCCCCTACCAAAGTATTCGACTCCAATCCTTACAAGTTTTCCAAAAATAATTTTTGAAAACTGCTTGCAGAGCCTTAAAATGATGATTTGATAAAAATCGACTTTATGCAAATTTGAACACACCATGAGCTTTCCAAAGCCAAGATATGTCAAATGAACCCCAAAACACACCAAAATTTAATTCAAACCTGAAGCTTGTTTTTGGTTAATGTTGATATCCAATCTGCCCGGATGCTGCTGCATCAAAAATATACTAAATGGATGCAACTATGTTACCATGGAAGTCATTAATGGATACTCTAAGCTAATAATGAATGTAAATTAATCTAAAATTCCTTTAAAACATAAAACATGAATGCAAGATGAGAATTTTTTTCAACAGAATAAGTTTTCTCTGAAAAGGTGGATCCATATTCAACAGATGCAAGATCTATTTATAGAATAGGCAAAATAAAATTGATGGTCAAGATTGAAAGAATCAATCAATGGTCAGGATGGAAGGAAAATGGAGGCATGGATCATGGATTCCCATCAAGGGTTGAAAATTCAAGTTGATATTTAATCAAGGCTTGCAATCATCCAAAGAAGCACACTTTCAAAACTTGCTCAAGAAGTTTGTTGAAAGTTTGTAACAAGGAAGAATATTCCTTTTCTCAAATGAGTGAAGAGTGAATGAATATTCCATGAGAATATTCTCTTTTTGGAGGAATGTGAAAAGGAGGAATATTCCCTTACAAGTGGGAGAGTTAGAATTAATTAGTAATTTGATAATTAAAACAATATTTCAATTATGCAAATTAGGAGAATTTAGGACATTCATTAAATTATTAACTTATTTAATGAAAAGGGGTCAAAATGAAATTTAATTAAATAATTAAAATTATTTAATTAAATGAGAGGAATTGGGGTGTTAAATTAAATGTTTTGATTTATCCAATTTAACAAGACAAAAGTTTAGCATGAAAGGGGTAGGAATTAACCTAATTAGATTAATCAGGCTAACAGTTGAAAATGACATAATTGATTAAATAGCTAGGTTAATTTAATCAATTAAGCGAAAAGAGGATTGATTTTAGGATGAAACGGTGTTAGTATATCAAATTCGAGTGTGTGATATCATTCAAGACATTTTTAAGTGTTTGCAGGAGCTACACCCTAAGGCTCAAGAAAAAAAGAAACAAACCAAAGAATCTCCAAGAACAAAAGAAAATTATATACTTGAGAGAATGAAAAAGGATGAGAACACAAAGGAAGATTGTAAAAATAAAGAATTTATTAACTTCATACTTACATCACCTAGTTGGACCTATTGACTTAGTTACACTTGTCCCCATGTTACAATCCCTTGTAGGTAGGGTAATCAAGGAAACATTAAAAATATATCACAACATTAGTGATGAGGTAAGTTTAGAAATAGAGATGAAAACCAAAATATATGAAGATCTATTAATGTGGGAGGAGTATATTCTAGTTTTGTAGAGAATGAGGGTCACTCCCTCTATCCAACAAGGTATCTAGGCATCAATCAAATCATTGAAAGAAAGGGGGATTGTTTGAAAAAATGTTTTGGTGGACATTTATGGAAAATTTGGTAGCATAGGCAAGGAAATTAGATGTTTGGAAAAATTCCTCAAATAAATGTGGTCTCATGGTGATGCACATCACCATGAGACCACATTTCTTTGAGGCATTTTTTCAAACAGTTGATTGCCTTGTCTATGATGTTTGATAAAATGCTTTGGTAGACATGCATAGAAATTTTGGTAGCATAGACAAAGAAATCAATTGTTTGAAAAAATGCACATCACCATAAGACCATGTTTCTTTGAGGAATTTTTTCAAACAACTAATTACCTTGTCTATGTTGTTTGATAAAATGATTTGGTAGACATGTATTGAAAAATTGGTAGCATAGACAAGGCAATCAGCTACTTGATAGAACTGTTTGAAAAAATGCCTCAACAAGATATGTCCTCGTGGACTAGAATGATTGCAGGATATGCACAAAATGGATTTGTTGAAAAGGCTTTAGAAAATTATGAGCAAATGCAATTTCTAGGTGTAAAACAAAATTCCACTATATTTTCCAACATCCCCCATGCCTATACCAAAATAAAAGCTTTGGAAAGGGGTATGCACATCCATAGAAAAGGATTGAGAAATGGTGTATTAGATTACATACTTATAACTACTCTCAGATATATGTGTATACAAAATGTGGAAGCATAGACAAGGTAGGTCAATTTTTTAACAAAATTCCTCAAAGAGATGTGATTTAAAAATGTAATTGGAAAGTGAAAAGAATTGTATAGTTTAAAATATACCAAGAGGGGCTAAGGTTATAATGACAAAAAAACAATGATCAACATGGAATATAGATAATAACAAAATCAAAGCAAGCCAAAATAGAATTTAATGAAAATGTAAAGAAAATGTGTAAAGACTTCACATACCTAAAAACTGGAGATTCGAATGGAGGAGTTCTACCCAATTATGTAGCCTTTGTTTCTTCTTGCATCAAACTCTTCAACAATTTTAGCTTTTCACAAGCTTCTTTCATTTTCAATGTTCAATTGTGTATCACTCTTGAATGGAATTGAGACTTGAATTGATATATATCAAATTCAAAGTGAAAACTATGTTATTTCATGCAAAGGTGGTGGAAAGTTCATAAAAAGGTGGTAGAATGTGAAAACTTTGCATGCACACTTCACAAAATCATCAAAAAGCTTATTTTTATCAAAACACACATATAACCAAAAGAATATAGAGAATGTGGGCATAGAGATCACAGGTGTGTTGACTTTTTTACCATTTTTAGAGCAAGCCAAAATTCAACGCTAGCGCATTTTTCCTTGCTATACAAATGGCTACATCTCAACTTTTTCAAAATGAACTTGTGTTATGAAAATGTTGATTTTTTATAGGTTTATTCTCTCTCTACCCTTATCCATACATTCCCCCTTAGCCATCTAGGTATCTCACTTAACCCTAAACACTCAATCTTAGACACTATGCCTTAAACCCTAATCCCTCAACCCTATACTACAAAAACCCTTGATACATCGATCCTTAAACCATAAACCCTAATCTCTCTCTCTCCATCTCTCTCAAGTGTCTCCCTCCCACCTCCTCTCCCCTCTAAGGTCTCTCTCTCACTCCCTCTATCTCTCTCCCATCCCTCTATCTCCCACTCCCTGTCTCTCCCTCACTCTCAACTATCCCTCCCACCATACCTAGATAAGTCCC
>VDFB02000017.1:524487757-524633569 GCA_007258455.2 Sequoia sempervirens
CTCTCTCTCTCTCTCTCTCTCTCTCTCTCTCGTCTCTCCCTCCCACCATACCTAGACAAATCTCTCTCTCTTAATATTCTACCTCCCTCTAAAGACATACATACACACATACATACATATAAGCAGACATACATACATACAAGCATAGATACATATGTACATACAATCTTACATACATACAAGCATACATACATATGCATATACAATCTTACATACATACAAGCATACATACATGTGTACATACAATCTTACATAAATGCATGCATACACTGATACATACATACATACATATACATACACTGATACATACATACATACAAGCGTACATACATACATACAAGCATGCATACATACAAACATAGAAATATATATACATACATACATACATACATGTCATACAAGCATACATACATTTAATAGACTAGAATTTAACTCAAAGCAAAACATAATGTGAGCACGTTATAACGTGCTCGCGTTATATCTTGCTAGGAAAGTCTTGGGCACAAATGCAAAAAATAGGAAAAAACTATGAACTAACGTGAGCGTATTATAATGCGCTCACGTTATTTCTTGCTTTGAGAATCCTTAAGCCTTAGGATTGGTATTTAATTTTGTCATGACCCCTATTTTCAATAGGTAATTTATAATTCAATAATATGATTTTGATGCATTTAATATTTAATTTAGTTTCCTGAATGTTTAATTAAATTAATTAGTGGTGGAACAGGAGTGCAATGAAACAAAAGGAATTTATTATAAGCTAATTATAACTTTTATTTTGCAAATAAATGATCTTGATTTGTTATTTAGTATAATTATTTTATTTGCAATTGAATGATACTCTTTAATATTTAATTGAAGAGAATATTTAATTTATAATTAAAAGGAATTTCTTTATTATTTACTAAGGTTAAATATTAAGTATGAAAAAGAAATATTATTTTTTATTTTGGTTACTCTTAGTTTAAAGATTCAGATATTGAAATTTTGGGAAAAGAAATCTTGAAAGAGGAAAAAAAAGGAATAACGAAGGGGACACAATTACTTTTCATAACTTTTCTTTAATTCTCTGCAAAAGAAAACAATAACGGAAAGGGGGTACAGTAGAGTAGGGTTTTGGTAGCGCAGTATAATGGAAAAGGAAAAGATAAGAAAAACAAGAAAAGCCAACCAGAAAACGATAGAGAGAAAACAAAAAGGAAAGGAAAATCTTCAGTAAGGTCATCTTTTCTCTTTTGGCTTAACTTGCATTATTCGTGTGGCATATAAACGCATTCTTTCTGAAATTAAATAGTAATTGTGTGGTTTGCAATTTGCATTCATAAACATGACAAATTCTATACTTCCTACAAAAGTAAATTCAGCTCGTTTATTATTCTGAATTCATTTTCCTTTTGAAAAGACTCCTTAGCGATTTGTATGCTGCCATGAGATCGGAACCTTCAACTTCCAGCCGTATATTTTAGTTGAGCTTTGTGATGGCCTCTATGTTCCCTCTCCTAAGCTAATTTTTCCATGCATTTATGTTAGATTTCCCAATTTTTGAATTGTACACAAATAAAGTGTTTTAGAATTGCGTTCTTATTTGTTGGCTGCATTAGTGATTAATCAGGATTCGACATATATTTCTTTGAATGTAGCCTTACTCCTACCAAATGCATTTGCTTGAGAGTTTCTTAAGCCTTTTCAACAGATCTTTGTGGACGTAGCCTCAATCTTTTCTGTACCCCTACGCGTACAGCTTCACACTTGCTATTTTCATTTGCTTGAAAGTTTCAACAACCCATTTTGTGCATGTCCTAAAATCATTGCAAGCCATGTTGGCATTTTTCCTAAGGTAGGCGCCCCCACTAGGAGGCAACAAATAATACTTGCCCGTGCATTTTCTTGAAATATTTTAACTCCTTATCATTGAATTTGGATGTTGCGCTATGCCTTTTCCCAGCGCACTTTGTAGCCCTCCTCAGGCAGCGCACCATCATTAGAGAGGGTCGTGGCCCTCTGTCAGATCTATATGTTAATGGCCTATAAATTTCATGTTTTGAGATTTCATGTTGCATAGTTATGAAAATGAAATAGTCACTAATGAGGTTGTTCTCCGATGATGACAATGGAGGCATGTTAGGCCTCCCACCCACCTAGATGTTATTTTTGCAGTAACAGTTGGGCCAAGTGCAAGCTCTGGCCAACACCGAGAGAAGAGTGAACTTATTTTATGGTAGAGTAGTTGAAGGAGAATTTGGTGGATCATGGAATATGGATCTTATAGTTTCTTGTGCATTATTAGGTTTAGTCTCGACCATCTCCATAGTGAGAGGAAGAACTAACTAAATGTATTATTATATATACAAATTACAATCAACCCGTCTGACTAGTTCCTTGCTCACCAATTGTGTAAGTTAGATGAACTGTTCCCGCATAGCTAACAACTTAAAAGTGAGCCTCTTATAGGCTCCCTCTCACACACACAGTTGCCAGATACTTACCCCCTTCCCAATTTGGATATACGTATCAACATATTGGATACTTTTATCTGCATATGGGGTACTCAAGATACGATACTCGCAGTTATGGTAGGGATACCATATCTAGACATATCCATAAACTAGCTTATAGTTGGGTTGTATTCAATACATTTGAATGTGACACCACAACGTTTGGTGCCATATCTAGTTTATGATTCATGAAAAATATTTGAAATTTGCAAAAATAAAAGAAATACAAAAAGGTTTGTTCACTCTCTCATATACACGCTCCTGACTAAAGCGACAAACATAATATACAAAAGAAATTTTGTAAATCAAAAATATGTATTTAGTTGAACCTGTCTTGGGGGGAAGAAATCTTGAAAATTCATTATAGTTGTATCAGATACTTATTTATATCCATTACCATATCTGTTTCCTTGCAACTCTGGTTTCAAACTAAATAGTGCCTCAAACTTGGATATACTTCATTTGTCATTTGTTCTATTCTGCAAATTCAATATCCTTTCACAATAGTTGAGGAAACAGTGATGAATTGGATCACTTATCCATGAAAATATGACCGACAACCAGCCATCCTTGTTCGTGATCTCACTATAGGAGAGGAGTCAGGGATGAGCAAGATCATTTTTCCTTGAAAACAATGCTTTTGGCTATATTCTAAGGAAACAAATCCTACCGCTTGAGATGAAAGAACACAAATGAGTGAAATATAAATATATGGCATACCTTGTGAGATGACAAGCAAAGAAATTCAGGTATTGCACATTACACACATAAGAGTAAAACAATACCCATATGAATGCAAGAGTATATAATCCTTAACTTTTGAATCTTTGATAACTTAATATACCCTTACGGGAATTTCACACTTAAATCAAAGCAGAATTCCCAATTCAAACCCTAATATTTTACAACTATGACTTAGGATAAAGAGAAGCCATAATCCAGAGGACTAGAATAGGTATTTTATAAAATCGCATGTTTATTTCACTTCTAATTCCCTTTTAACCTTGTCTTCAAGCTACAGCACAGTATTAGGTTTGATGAAATGAACATGCACAATGTTGGTAGCCTTATGTTTGATGAAATTTACTAACATTTACTTTTAAGATAGATAGCCCTAAATCAATTATATAGCTTGGATATTATCTTGGATAGATCTTGCTAGAATTTCTAGGGAGATAATAGTCTTCTAATTAAATTAAATAGAAAGAATGTTTTGTCAACATTTGAACTTGTCATATGAGAATAAAGGTTTATAATTAAAGTTGTGAATTTGACTTAAGTAAGAGTTTGGAAAATTAACATTTTCTTAGAAGGAAATTCTTGAATAGAAGGCCTCTTGGCTATTGATTTAGTTAGTTAAGTATCTCATTATATTTTTGGGAAACTATGAGCTTGAATCATTGGTTTTATATAGACTTCCTATTGTTGTTGATTTAGAAGTTCTTGGGATGAAATATGTTTTAGAAATTGCATGTGCACTTTCTTTTTCTACATAGTCGAAGGATGAGATCTAGATTGAGCTCGATACATAAATGTATATAAAGCAATAGAGTGAAGCTCTGCAGTTGAAGACTTTATTAGTCAATAATGTGTAATGAAGTTGTAAATGGTCATGTCAATGAGACAACTTGATCATTGCTAGTGAGGCATCTTGTAACCTGTGAGACATTTCATTGAGCCAGTAAGGAACCCTTTACGAGTGGTTTTTCATCCCTACAAGGGTTTTCCACTCATTAAATTCTTTGTGTTATGATCCTTTATGGTTGCATTTATGATTTTTCTATTGCTTTATAGTATTTAAATTTACATGCATTGTTGATATGATAAATCTTGTGTAAGACTATATGGCGATATATTAAAACAACATAACCTTGTTTTGATACACTTGATTCATGGACGTATGTTATTCCATTTAAATATAGTGACAAAAGTAATTAAAGTATTACTCTTTTTCCCGCACCGTTTTATAATGATATGATTCTATTAAGTTAATTTGGAAATTAAGGGTTTCAATTGGTACGTGAGATTTTCCAAACATCACAACTTTGGAATACCAACCCAAAGGCTTAGAGTGCCTTCCTAACATCCAAAGATGTGTTTTTTGTAAATTCTACAATATTTCACATAATCGTGTTTGTGTTAAGCACCAGGTTTGCACATGTTTCAAGGTTGAACAAATTGAACACCTAGGTAATGTTAGGTGTTGGTGTTTTTTCCAATACACCCTTAGAACTCCCTAAAGATTAGCCAACTCTCATACTCAATAGCTTCCAAGAGGAATGGCCAACTTAACGAATAGAAAATTTTGAGGTCTCTATTCCTACACTTTAGGCTCTGTGGGACCTAGGAGATTGTTCCTATTGTGTTCATTTTGATTAATTCAGTGTAGAACACATCAATTCACAGATCGGTTCCCATTAAGGGTAAATAAACACAAATTACTAAAATATTGGCTAGTCTTTGAGCAAATAATTGTCCATCTATCAGGAACCAGAAGATATTTCAAGCACATATCTCATAGTTTAACAAATTTTAAATGATTTATATTCTGATCCTGAGTCCACAATTGGGTATATCATACTTCAAAATGTAAATACCATGTGAAAATCAACCATTGTCTTATCAAATGGGAATTTAGAGTCACTCATATGACAACTAGTAATACAAAAATTCTTTAGTTCTCACAATTGAGGACTATGTTCATAATGCCTTACATTATGAAAAATCGTTGTTCCTAAAACATAACTCCTTACTAAAATGTAAATTATCACAAATTTATGACCTTATTCAATCATTTAATTGATTCTTTGAACCAAATCAAAGACAAGGACATACATTCAAACAAATATTTGATGATAAATAAAGCTATCTTTGATATTCCATTCATAATTTGCAAAAAAATTACAAAAGGAGAGTGAATGTTGTAGACATAAGATTTGTTTTGATATCAGTCCTTTCCATAAAACTATTTTAAGATTAACATATGCACAAATTAAAACCCAAACAATTCAACTATTCAATTTATTGGTATTTTTCCTATCCCTAGCATCTACCCTGAACATATTATCAGACTCAAAAAAATTCAAAGACCAGAACCCCTACAAATGAGCCATGAAATCCCTTTTATAATGCAAGGGGGCAACAAGCATCTGGCTCAAATGCAGTTACAATTCAAATATTTCATTTCAAAATCAATTTGCATTTCATCTCAAAATTCCCAACATGACAATTTGCAGTCACTTACATTGAAAAGGAGAGGAAAACTTGCAACCATCATCAAAAGGGAAATACAATTACCACCAAAAATTCCCTTAACCACCAACTACGCCTTGCAATTGATGTCCATGTTGCCTCGGAGACCCACAATCAGCACAAAAGGCCAAAAAACCACCACCACACACGAGAAATAGGAGCAACTACCATAGCAACTATATCAATCAACACAAAATTGTAAACCCATACACCACCTCTCTCTCAACCAGCAAACCGACCAACACCAACACCAAGTCCATGATACACATTCCCACTTCGCGTTGTTGCAAGAGGCAAAGAAGAAACTTCACCTCCCTCCTTGTCTTTGTCCTTGTTTGGAATAACACCATCACACCCACTTGGATTTTTGACAGACAATGGTGGTACTGACAACACCTCCATGCCCGGGACTACAGCTTGGTTCAGCATCATGAGGTATTGCTTGTAATCTGAGTTTGTCTTTGTTGTGCTCTCTAAAGGGTTGTTTGTAATAGAAATTGGTGAATTCTACCTCCCATAAGAGTCACATCCATATCGTAACTTCCTGCAGACTCTAGAGGTGAACAATGTAGGCTCCTTTCCCTTTTCTTCCACCTTCTCTACGGTAGCACCTTGGTGTTTTAGTTTGCTACTGCATCTAATAGGAATGCACGAGGGCTTCTCAACAAGGACCTTATCTTTTGAAAATGGAACATGTTCAAGTGCCTCGTGCTTAAGTACAAAAACATCATCTTGAGGCTTCTACAAATTAAGTCTGGGGGACCTCCTAACAGGGACTGTGGAAGCGATTGGTTTACTCATTTTCACTACCCGATAGCTTCTCAAACTCACACTCGCACAATCCTCATTCTACACAAATTTAGAGAGATGTCAATTGTTGAATACAATTATGAAAATAGCTATCACTTCGTCCATATTTATCGAGCAAACTTGATGGTATTTTCTCATCAACTTTGTCGTCACATGCTTGAAGAAGCAATTAATTGCTAGTGTTGATTACTTCACCATTTAACACCCTGGTATTAGGAGATCAATGAATTTTTCCTCATAATAGGTAGGAATTAATTCCTTGCACGCACAAGGACTTGATTCAATCATTCCTATAGAAATCACACCATTAATGCTTCAATGGTTGTAGAACAAAATGGCTATCACATGCGTGTTTTGAATTTTGAATATCGTTTGTTGATGTCAAAATGAGATGGACAATCAAATAGCTCGGATGCAGTCAAATCAGGTTTCACAACCCGATACCATGGCTCATCACCTCTTGTCCAATGGAGGCACACTGACTAGGATCTATGTCACTCATTCCATAGGATTCACAATACTCCTCATGGTGGTCAAAAAACACCACATTCCAACAATTTGTGTACCTCGCAAGTTGTCTAGTAGGCATTAATAAAATGTTGTGAGGTGTGTGATGAATAGCCTAGATTAAATCCAGAGACAACATGACGACCGTCGATCTCACCATCATTGGTTATCAGGCCTCAGTACATGGTTCAGGCTCCATACAGTGGGGACACGCATCAGCATCTCGCGGATCGCGCATGCTTCATGATGGTCATCCATAAATGCTCACACGGTGTACGATGGCCGGCAGGGATTGAATCTTTATATCCAACAGTTCATCTTCCTACACACGCTAAACATTAGTCATAAAAGGGGGGCCATGACTAGGTCGATGATAGTAAGACCCTTGAGGTGACAACTTAAATCCCTAAAAAATATTTTTCCCAACCTTAACAAAACTTGGTGCAAGTTAACACAGGGGGTGACCGACCTTCCTAGCTAAAGGGGCTGGTGGATAGACACATTTGAAGACTTGAATGGCAACTTACTTAACCAAAAACTGGCGGGAATAGGTCACCATAGGATTATAACATCGAAGGATTTTGGAATAGGATGCTTGTGGAATTAGGGTTTACAACCAGACCCTTAGCCCATTTTGATTATAGAGCTCAAAAACCATGACCCACATTATGGTTTTCTCAAAATTTTGCAAAATTTTAGGGGTTCTATTAATGGTTCATGCTCGGGGACATATACCCCCAGTGGGTATAATAAAAATCTAGATCTTAGGTTGAAGTAGACCAGGGAAAAAATACAAAAAACCTAGGAGATTTCCTGGATAAAGCAAGCAGACACAACTAAAAAGAAACACACCACCCAAACCTATGTACGTTATTTACAAAATTATACAATGCATTTTATTTTCTGAGAAGCCCCTTTTAAACAATTAGCTTTGATCATCAGACTAGAGGCCCCTGACCCCAAAATTTAGGACTGGCTCTTCCCTCTGTCAAAAACTTTGTCCTGCTCTACTGGTAATGGATCAACATGTACATTGTGTAATTCTAGGCCATTAGCATCATCATACTTGACACCATCCATTCCACTTGTTGCAATGTTGCCCCATTCACTAGCCTTCTCCACCATAGGCTCATCAAATTCAATTGGGAAAATAAAACATTCATACTCCAAATGATCACGAATTAAAGTATCACATTCAATTTTTTCTCCAAATTGGAAACCTTCATAAACACTTTGACTTATACTAGGCTATGCTTCTACAAAATCATGGGAGAAAAATGTAGTATCATCCATACCCTCACTGTACTTGACATGAGAGTTGTCCTCATGGGATGGAAAGAGTTCCATGATAAAATCTAGAAGATATGGAGTATCTACAAACAATTCAAGTGTAGCTTCATATTGTTTAACATCATACCTTTAGTTATCCACACCTTTGCATTGCTCCTTACATAGAGCAAACAATTTGGCAATATCAACACATTCTGCAAACTCATCAAATGGCTCCTTCTCATCAATATACAACAATATTTTTCCAATACCAGTGCACTCATCTTGATGTGCCATTTGACCATCCAAGAATGAACTTCCTTTCTTGTTGATGTAAATTTCATCATGTTGTATATGGGTGGTTGGCAATTCAACCACTTTCTCAAGCACATAACCGGGCACTATGGGAAAATTAGCATACTCATCCACATCTCCCTCAATAGTAGTGATGCATTCAAAACTACCATCATGGTCTTCCACTTCTTCATCATGTGAATAGTTATCACATTCAAATATCAGCAAATCTGAATTACATTCTTGGTGCTTGTTGGATACTGTTTGCTCAATCACATATGAGTGAGCAATTTAGCTATGTTTGTACCCTTGCCTCTTTCATGTAACTAGGAAGCTATAGAATCAAAGTTGTCATCTTCAAAGGAAAATTCATAAGCCTTAGTGTTAAGTTGGTCCTCATTTGTATCATCTCCAATATATTCACTAGTAGTACTTTCCACAAACTCATCAGAATCTTCCTCAAAGAGTGGATTGCTCCTACACCAATATGAGTCATCATTTATAACCTCATCTTCTAGTGAAGGTCCATTAAATAAGGGATTGTGCCACACCTTCATGGTGGTCACATATACCCCTACCTCTCCTATATGAGGGTCCCAATCACTAGGGTCATTAGTGCATTCAAAATCAGTGTAATCACTAGAAGAGCAGAGAGAGACATTTTCAGCATCCTCTTCATCATTTGTGCTCAAAATTATTGATCCACACTCTAAGAACTCTTCACATGAAGAAAATTGTTCACTACCAATCAAATGGACTCTTTCAAGGCTGTCAACTTGTCCTCCACTTGAAGCAAGAGACTCCACTTCAAGTTTATAAGAAGAATTATAATCAGTAGAGGATTGACCAAGTTCAATTTCATCACTATGGTCACTAACATGTGCATCATTGTTCCTGATTAAATCATAATGTGGATCTTCTTCTTGAATCCCTTGTGCTTGCTCACAATTTAGGACATCCTAGGGATGAAAATCATGTACCATTTCTTTATCCTTATATTCTATATCTTCATCCTCACAATTGCTACATGGGTTTGCATCTATGGTACTGGTAAAATCACAACAACCATCAACAAGTTGTTCACATTGAAATGCATCCTCTTGATGTGTTGAAATCGACCCCTGGTTCTCCTTATCATGATAATCATTGGCAGTACTTTGAGGTAACACTTGTAGTTTGTACTCACTCTTAACTTCCTCTACTATCTTTATCCAATCAACTACTTGGCTCAAATTATGAGGCTTCAATTCTTTTGGTAAGGTGCTTAATCTTGATTGATACATGTCATAGAATAGATCAATACATGTGGATTCTTCTAGTCTGATATCTTTATGTATATCTAACAAGGCATCCACAAACCTAGAGAACAAATCATAGGGTGATTCCCCTTGATATCTCTTCATGTCATGTAAATTCTTGGTTGGGAATACTTGATCAACTTTACCATGGTCTTGTAAGCTTTTCACTTGGGCCTTACCATAATTCTCACATTGTTGTGATGGAGAAATTGGGATAATGGAATCTTTTTCCTCTTGACCCAAACCTCTATTCAATGATTCACTATTTTCATTTGCAAGAAATGGACTAGGGTGATCATTGTTGATGGTTGGACATTCCTTCATCATTGAATACTTAAAATTATTTTCAAAGTCTATGGAAATTTTGTATGCTTGGTGCAATGTAGTAGGCTCTTTATCTCTCAAAAGGTAACTCATCTTTTTGTTTAATGCACCCAAGTATACCAACAAACACTTAGCATCATTTGGTCTTATGCTTGCAAGGATCTCTCTGATTACTTTGGAGAATCAAAGATTAAAAGCAAGAACCAACTCATCTTCTACCTTTCCCATGCTCATGAACTTTTTTTTATTAATACAGGATCAATCCTTCCCCCAAATTGTTCCATGAATAGTGCCTTAAACTCCTCCCATGAATGTATGGAGGAAGTTGGTAAATAAGAGAACCAGTCTCTTGCATCTTCTCTCAGGAATTGAACAAATAACTTCATGACAACATCTTTAAAGTCCAATTATAATATCCCATCATGTCAATAAACTCTTGTAGATGCTTGCCTACTAATTCAACTTTCGCACCATTGAACTTTGGTAGCTTGTCCCTAATCTTCGGTGGCACAACATTTGGATACCCAAAAATATTGTCAAAGAAAATGGCCTTGTATCTCTCAATACTAAAATTCCTTTGACCCAACAAAGGTTGTTCACCATGCTCAATTACATTCATGTCTACACCAAAATATGCAGCTTGACTATGTAATTTCACTCCTGGAATTTTGTAGTAGTTGCCTCTCCTTTTTCTTCAAATCTACAGACCTAGAGATTTGATGTATACTTTATTAGGTTCTTTTTTCAAAGTCACCACCTCTTGTCATGGAGGATTAAACTTCAAATAATATGAATTTTCTTCAAAATAATGCAGGCTCAGGGTTTGCTTCCACGATGGAGTCACTTTCAGGTTTCTCAAACTTTACTAAAATCAAATCTTCTATAGGGTTCAAGAATTGATCAATATCTAAACAAGATGTTTAGAATTATCTCACCATTTGATTTTGTGATGCAAAGATCCACATTTGGAGAATGAGAATTATCCCCAGCAGAGTCACCATTCTATTGGTGTTTTTTCCAGTACACCGTTAGAACTCTCTAAAGAGTAGCCAACTCTCATACTCAAGAGCTACCAAGAGGAATTGCAACTTAATGAATAGAGAATTTTGAGGTCTCTATTCTTGCACTTTATGCTTTGTGGGACCTAGGGGGGCATTCATATTGTGTTCATTTTGATTAATTTAGTGCAGAACACATCAATTCACAGATCGGTTCCCATCAAGGGTAAATAAACATAATTTACTAAAAGATTGGCTAGTCTTTGAGCAAATAATTGTCCATCTACCAGGAACAAGAAGATATTTCAAGCACATATCTCATAGTTTAAAAAAAATTAAATGATTTATATTCTAATCCTGAGTCCACAATTGGGTATATCATACTTCAAAATGTAAATACCATGTGCAAATTGGCCAACTCGTCTTATCAAATGGGCATTAGAGTCACTCATATGACAACCAATAATATAGAATTTCTTTAGTTCTGACAATTGAGGACTATGTTCATAATGCCTTACATTATGAAAACTCATTGTTCATAAAACATAACTCCTTACTGAATCCTATGTAAATTATCACAAATTTATGACCTTATTCAAGGATTTAATTGCTTCTTTGAACCAAAGCAAATACAAGGACATACATTCAAACAAATATTTGATGATGAATAAATATATCTTTGATATTCCATTCATAATTTGCAAAAAAATTATAGAAGGAGAGTGAATTCTTTAGACATAAGATTTGTTTTGATATCGGTCCTTTCCATAAAACTATTTTAAGATTAACATATGCACAACTTAAAACCCAAACAATTCAACTATTCAATTTACTGGTATTTTTCCTATACCTAGCTTCTACTGTGAATGTATTATCATACTCAAAAAAAATCAAAGACCAGAACCCCTACAAATGAGCCATGAAATCCCTTTTATAATGCAAGGGAGCAACAAGCATCCAGCTCAAACGTAGTTAGAATTAAGATATTTCATTTCAAAATCAATTTGCATTTCATCTCAAAATTCCCCACATGACAATTTACAATCACTTACATTGAAAATGGGAGGTAAAACTTGCAACCATCATCAAAAGGGAAATACAATTACAGCTAAAATTTCCCTTTAATCACCAACTATGCCTTGCAATCGATGTCCATGTCACCTTGGAGACCCACAGTTAGCACAAAAGGCCAAAAAACCACCACCACACATGAGAAATAGGAGCAACCACCACAACAACTATATCAATCAACACAAAATTGTAAACCCATATACCACCTCTCTCTCAACCAGCAGACCGACCAACACCAGCACCAAGCCCACAATACACACGCCCACTTCGCATCACTACAGGAGGTGGAGAATAAACTTCACATCCCTCCTCATCTTTGTCCGTGTTTGGAATAGAACCACCATTCCCACTTCCAGAGTTTTGACGAACAATGCTTGTACCGACAACACCTCCATGCTCGGGACTGCAACTTGGTTCAACATCATGAGGTATTACTTGTAACCTGAGTCTATCTCTGTCACGCTCTCTGAAGCATTGTCTATAATATCAATTGGTGAATTCTACCTATCATAAGAGTCATTTCCATATCGTATCTTCCTATGGACTCTAGAGGTGAATGGTGTAGGCTCCTTGCCCTTTTCTTCCACCTTCTCTATGGCAGCACCCTGGTGTTTTAGTCTGCTACTACATCTAACGGAAATGCATGAGGGCTTCTCAACAAGGACCTTTTATTTTGCAAATGGAGCACATTCAGGTGCCTCGTGCTCACGTATAGAAACATCATCTTGAGGCTTCTACGAATTAAGTCTGAGTGACCTCCTAACAGGGACTATGGAAGTGATTGGTTTACTCATTTTCACTACCTGGTAGCTTCTCAAACTCACAGTCGTACAATCCTTGTTCTACACGAATTCAAAGAGATGTCAGCTACTAAATACAATGGTGAAAAAATCTATCACTTCATCCATATTTATCGAGCAATCCTGATGGTATTTGCTCATCAACTTTTTTGTCACACACTTGAAGAAGCAATTAATTGCTAGTGTTGATTACTTCACCATTTATCACCCAAGTACTAGGAGATCAGTGAATCATTCCTCAGAATAGCTAGGAATTAATTCCTCACACGCACAAGGACTTGATTCAATCATTCCTGAAGAAAGCACACCATTAATGCTTCAATGGTTGCAAAACAAAATGGCTATCACATGCGTGTTTTGAATTTTGAATATTGGTTGTTGATGTCAAAATGAGATGGACAATTGAATGGCTAGTATGCAGTCAAATTGGGTTTGACAACCCAATACCATGGCTCGTCACCTCTTGGCCAATGGAGGCACACTGACTAGGATCCATGTCACTCATTCCACAGGATTCACAATACTCTACACGGTGGTCGAAAAACACCACATGTCAACAATTCGCGTACCTCACAAGTTGTCTAGCAGGCATTAATAAAATGTTGTGAGGTGTGCAATGAATGGCCTAGACTAAATCCAGAGATATCATGACAACCGTTGATCTCACCATCATCGATTATTGATCCTTAGTACATGGTTTGGGCTCCATACTATGGGGGAAACGCGATAGCATCTCGTGGACCTCACACGCTTCATGATGGTCATCCATAAATTCTAACACAGTGTGTGATGGGCAGCAGGGATTGAATCTTCATATCCAATGGTTCATCTTCCTGCACACGCTAAATGTTAGTCATAAAAGAGGGGCCATGACTAGGCCGACGATAGTAAGACCCTTGAGGCAACAACTTAAATCCCCGAAAAAATATTTCGCCCAACCTTAACAAAACTTTGCGTAGGTTAACACAAGGGGTGACTGACCTTCCTAACTGAAGGGATCGGTGGACAGACGCATGTGAGGACTTGAATGGAAACTTACTTAACTGACAACCGGTGGGAACAAGTCACCATAGGATTATAACATTCAAGGGTTTTGGAATAAGATGGTTGTGGAATTAGGGTTTACAACTAGACCCTTAGCCCATTTTGATTATAGAGCTCAAAAACCATGACCTTGTGCCATTGAAAAATGGACCCTTGTCATTTTCATGGTCTTTTAGGTCTTGTTTCATAGTGTTGGAACTATGTTTCTTTAATTTTATGATGTATCTTGGCTTGAACATTCTTATTTTGGTACTAAAACTCAAAGAACGACATCTTGTGACGGTGTTGTGAAGTTTTGTAAGATATTTCTACATTCTTCTAAACTCTATTTAATGCAATTCACCTAAAAACCACCTTTTCATTCATTAACAAGTCCTATTTTGAAGTCTTGTAAAGTCTTGTAACAAGATTTCATGCTTTTCTAGGCATATTTTCACTATTTACACCCTTCTCATGCTTTATTTTGTCTCTTTATGCCCTCATATGCTTATATTAAGTGTATTTTTGGGCCCTATCCTAACAAACAACATTAAACACAACATTATTTCTGACACTTGGTTTTGGGTCCTAGGTGGGACTCATTCACCAAGGGTGGAGAATGAGTCCCCCTTGGCCCCAAATTCAAAATATTTCAAAATTTCTTTTAGGATTTTACTCAAATTCACTTCATGTCGACCTGTGATGAGGTATGAACAGATAGTAAGGCACAAGATTTGTATAAATATGTGTTTTTGACCTCTTTTACATCTCCTAGCACAATCAAGAAATTTCCTCATTCAAGCATTCAATCTTCTAAGTCATTCAAGTACTCAAGCATTTTGCATCATTAATTCAAGAACTTTTCAAGTACTTTGCATCAGCCATTGACATCACTTCAGATTTGCATATTCAAGGATTTGGTAAGTTCGTAATACTTGCATGTTATTCATTTATCATTTCCTTTACATTTCATTCATTTCTATTGGGTTTGATTACCAAAGTGGGGTTTGACTAAGGCAAACTCCTATTCACTAACCCCCCAACATTTTTCCCCTTTGTGCATGTGTATTTGTAGCTTTGTTTTGTAGATTTAACAAGGTTTAAATATGTTGAAAAGTGGAATTCAATTCAACTAGGCTCTTCAAGTCAACCCATCATCTTTTCAAGCATTTTGAGGGTTTTCTATTTGTTTTCTGCATAATTGACCCTAACAACCTAACATTCAAACATTGCTAGATCTGGTGTAGCAGTGTTGTCTCCTAATTTTCTAGAAATCTTGGGGAGGACTAATTCACCACCCTTGGTGAATGAGTCCCACTTGAAATCTGAAAATCTATATTTTTTCATAAATCAACTCCCAACTGTCATAAATCAGTTACTGACACTGTTTCAATAGTAGGACTGATTCGCCACCCTTAGCGAATGAGTCCCACTGTGAAAAATTAGAAAAATGCATCAGCATTCTAGACACTCTAGAAAGCTCATACAACATCCAGGTGCACTCAAATTTGACCCTGTACCTTTTGTTTTGCATATTTTTATCAATTTCTTAATCTTTCATAGTTGTTTGCATATCATAGTGTGTTTTCAAACATAGCTTAAATTGCACTTTAACATTCATTTTAGATCATTTTAATCATTCAATTTCATTTAGTTAAGATCATTTACATCATATCACATTGCATACATCCTAATTTGAATGTGCATATAAGCATTTTAGGAACCCTTAATCTCTCTCTTTCTAGGTGGAAAACCCTAGGAAGAGACCCCTAGCATTTCAAGTTCCTAAAATCTATGTCACAAACCCACATTATGGTTTTCACAGAATTTTGCAAAATTTTAGGGGCTCTATCATTAAGATCTCTCTTAGCTATCCAATGATGTACATAATTTTTTTCACATTTTGACAATGTTAAGCCTTTGATCTATAATTTCTTTTGTTTGCGTGTCCATTTTTTGGCAAAAACTAGTGTTTGGTATTTTTTTCATTATAAATTAATCGTTCATCAAAATTTCAAATAAATTACATTTTTAGAAACTAGACTCCATTCTACACATATGAAAAAAAATGATTTTCAAATAGTTTTCAAAATTTATAGGAGTAGCATGGCCAAAATTCTATTTTTCAAGAAGTGTCCACTTTGAAAATTAGTAAAAAATCAAATATTCATAAAAAAATTATTAGAAAAATTAGGCATAAACAACATACTATTAGCTAATTTCTCACTGAAGCGATTTTAAAAATACTAAAAAAAAGTTAACCTTTTTAGGGAGCCACAAAAGTCACTATGTTATGTTTTTTTGACAAAAAAAACACCAATTTTTGTGGCCCCCTCTTTTGAACCCCTTAATCTCTACCATTTTCAAAAAAAAATCATAGTTTAGAAAGTAGACTCAAAGCACTACGATCCTTGTTTATGTTGCATCTCAAAATTTTGTGTAACTATCCTTAATTTTACGTCCAAGGTCAGTATTTCTTAATTTCAGAAAGAAAAAAAAAAGTGGTCACTTAAGACCCATATTTGGCCCCCCATCTTTTTGCACTTACCCTACATAACATTATGATATTGTTTCACTATCAATGTGAAACCTGATATCATCCTGTTATGTTATCGATCATTATGATAAGTAATCATTTCATTGTCAATGTGAAACCCGATATCATTATGTTACGTTATTGTTCATTGTGATATGTAAACATTCCACTAGTAATGAGAGCCCAATTCTCTGTATTATGTTACCATTGTGTTGTTTCTCATGGGAGGTTGAACCCATTGATCGAGTGACACCAAATACATTACCAAATATGAGTCTAAAGTTAATGCTTATAAGAAGCTTGAGACTTTGTTTAGTGCCACCTTAATTCCTTTGTTTCTATGAAGACGACTCCAAGTAGTTAAATTTATTCCTTTGAAGAGTTAGAAAAATATTGACAAGCCTAAATGAACAAACACTTTTATGAAAACAAAGTCTTGAAACACTACAAATACAATATTTGTCTATTGATATATATTTATGTTGGACTAAAGTGTTGTTGTAAGAATGATCTCTTAATTTTCTGTGCAACTTTTATGATAATCATATCAATACTTCTAGAAATGGATTAATGTATGTGGAATTCGTAAAATTTCCTATTGATTCAAATTCCTTTGTTTTCTAGAAATGGTTTTCTGGTAAAATATGTTACTTCTTTTTTGCACATTACAAGAAAATATGATTTGTATCAAGCTATCTACAAAGGAATTGAGCTTTTCTTTATTTTAAAAGAATGTATACACATACTTATTATTGTAAATGAAGGACAAATATGTGTATATACATAAACCAATTATGTATATACAAATACATGTGATATACCTTCTGTTGTGCACGTTTTGCACACACGCCCCACCGTAGGAAGGGACCCCCCCTCTTTTTGCTCGAGTCAGATCATTTTGACCTAGTCTCATTTTACGTGCCCCTCTTTCCATGCCCAAATCGTCCATGAGCCTTAAAACACATCAACAAAACTGGCACTAGAAGGAGGGCATGGCATGTTGAGAGGCTACAACACTGAAGGTTGGAGAGCTGGTGTAAAGGAATTTTGCAGCAATAGAGAGCTACATTGCATGATTTATGGGTGTTTCTATTGTGTTTCTTCATTATGCATGCATGGTTCTACTTCCATATTAGTTTAGTTGTTGGTTTCTTGAGTGGAAGTGATGATGGTGTTTTTTGTTACAGTATTTGATGAATTTCTAGCTCATGCTTTTTGTGATTTGTTGATGATGAATCATGTTGTAAAACTAGTCTGAGCTTCCATACTTCATTGCTGCAACTTATTTTAATTGCATGTTTATGATGTGTGTGTGCAATTAAAAAATCTATAGTCCTTAGAAGATTGCACTGGTTTTGTGTAACTATAGGTTTCTCTTGGCCAAGAAAAACTTAGTTTGGGAAGTTTGTCTACTGTAGCAGCCTCCATGATCACTATTCATTCGTAGCTTCAGGTTTAGGAACTTCTTCTCTTCCCTACCCTTTTTTCCTTTTTTTTAATAGTGACTTTGAACAAGGTTCATTGCACATTGTAAAGACAAATCTAAAGCTGAAATAGGAGTTCTAGACTGTTGTTTGAAGCTACAGCAGTTGAACAACAATTTCTACATCTTAAGAACTCCATTCGTAGACCCAACTTCCCACACTTTGTAACTCATTCGTAATTTTGCCTTGTGATTCCAGCAAATCACATGAATCTACTAAGGTATTCCAAGCACTGTCAAGACCTAACATTAGAGACTTGGGGATAGTGTTCTGCAATTTGATTGTGGAAGATTGTCTTTCAAGAGAGGTGATGCACCTTTGCATTACCTATATTGAGAAGTGCATAAAAAACACATCAACACCTTCTTTAATCATTATATTTATTTTTCCTTAATTGTATATTGCAATTTTCATTCTGAGTAGGATAAACTAAGTAAATGATGTAATTTGTATGTTGATGCATGTGGGAACAAATGTGTATTTACATATCATTCATTTGATAAATATAGAATATGTATGATGGTTGATTATCTTATGTATAATGTACACAGTAAATCTGGATAGTTTACTTGCATTAAACTGTTGAATCCAAGATAGCCCAAGTAAAACATATGTAGATTATGTTTATAAAATGTTCTTAATTGTAGTCATAAGAAGATTAGTTAGAACAACCTCTTAGAAATCAGATTATGTGTTTGCAAACTTAATGATTAGAAGGGGAGGGTGTTTCCTTGGTATGTAGAAAGTTACATTATGGGACAGGTGTTGAAAATGGATTAACAGAGACTATAGGTTTTTCTTTTTCCAAAATCTAATATTTGTAGTGGTATACAGAATATTCTTGGCCAAGTGATTGTAGCCCATAATATTGAATGGAAAAATTTTATAATGTAACTCTTTTCCATTTCCTAACATTGATCTTACATGCTTTGATTAGTAAGAAATGCGTGTAGTTATGTTAGGCATGCTCCAGATTCCATCTTCCATATCATTTTCTCTTACTAAGTATTTTGTGCAAGGTCTGGTATTCTTCGAGTTAGGAAGAATTCTAGGGGAGCGTAGCCTCATGGTTGGGTGTAAAAAGTGTCTGAACCATGTTCTTGTCCACCAATTGTGATGATCTTAGAGAGGAATCATATGAAATTTCCATCTTTGACTATTGTACTTTGTACTACTTGATGTAAAAATTGAATTGACTAAGGGGAAATGTTAGCCTAGTCAAACTTTGTAACTGATCACTTGACATTTGGAAATAAATATAAATTATTATTTGGACATGTGCTATGATAGAAAATAGATATTGGATTTATGTTCTTAAATTTATTATTCATAATGTTGAAATTGATTCATTGGTGATTAATTAAGTATGACACATTACACTCATCCATCATTCGAGTAGTGAAAACTGCCTTCCATGATTAGTTTTTGATGTTATACTTGGGCTAATTGCACTACTTCCTAGGAATCAAAATTACTCAATCTTCTTTGTGTATCTTCTTTGCACAACCTAAGTACACACTCGATATGCTCTTGATATTTTGCATGGCTAATTGTAAGTCTACATTTACTCCATTTCTATTTGTGGTTGAACTTGAGGTTAAGTGTTCTTCACCTTTGGTTGATTAAACTTTGTACCAACAAATTGTTGGTAGTATCACATACTTGACTCACACAAGACCCAATGTTTCATATGTTGTAGGCATGGTCTCCCAATTCATACAAGAGTCACATGAGATGCACTAGAAATCAACCAAGAATGTTATCCACTACATTCAAGGTACTCATAGTTATTGGGTTTACTATATAGTAGGTTTGGATGTTGATTTGGTGTGACACATAGGTTCAAATTGGATAGGCAATTCTCACTATTACAAATATACTTTAGGGTATTACTTCTCATTTGGTTCTAGTCTAGTTTGTTGGTTGAGAAAGAAGCCATCTACTATTGTTCTTTCATCTATAGATGTTGAGTATCAAGGATTATTTTTTGAATAGGAAAATTAGGTTTTAAAAGGGCCCCAAAACCCTTTACAATAATGAAAAGTTGCAAAAGAAACTAAGAACTAAAAACTAGCAGCCCAAAAGACCAAAAGTTGACAAAAGATAAAACATAAGGAACCCATCAGCAGAACAACAGCAAAAACATCAACAACCCTACTGAACAAACAAAAAGGAAAGTTTCAGCTATAGCATATTATCCAGGACATTCACCAAGGCCATATTCTCCTTAATGACCTCCTCTTGCATTTCCACAACATCTTTAATCCCATCCACAGGCACAATAGCTCTCTTTTTAGTCCAGCTCCTTGTCCTAAGACACGACCCATCCTACACATCTTTCTCCAACACTAGAGAAGACTCCTCAACTTTCTCCACCTGGTTCGCACAATTGACCTCCTCAATCACTTTTTCAAGCTCACCCAAGTCAAGGGGTTTACTAGTCCAATTAAGGGATTTCTTGTTTAAAACAGATAGCCCCCTAGTCATAGTCTTTAAAGAGTTGTTATCGATATTAACCATGATTCTTAAATCATCTGACATCTTACCAGTTTTCTCCTCAAGTCTAGCAACCCGGTCCTCCAATCTTTTATTGACCAGCATTTCCAAAGAGGAAATCCTCTCCTCATGAGAAGCCCCCCAACGATCTACATCCTTAATCAGCTTGTCCAGCATGACATTCATTGTTTTCACTTTTCCTTTAATATCCCATTCCTTCTTATTACCATAGACCATAGCAACACAAAGCTCCTACCAATTTTTCACCTAAATATTGAGCTCCTTAACCTTAGAAAACAACCACTTCACTAGAGATAGCAAATTTTGCATCCCATCCTCGGCCATCTTACAAAACATATTCATATTCACATCATCCCAGTTAATAGGAGGCTGAACATTCAGCTCAATGTCACCAGGAGTATCAGATCGATGCAAATTCTGCTCTTCATCCTCTTCGAAAGGGGAGTCCTTGACCTCAACCACTTCCACCTTGATCTGCTCCTTATTAGTTAAGTTAGTTAAATTGGCTAACACTTCCTATTGTTCCATTTTGATAGCCCTATCAACTGAAGAAAACCCTTGAGAATAATTGATCAACTCCATCCCCTGCACCTCCATAGGCCTAGGCTAATTCAATAACTCTTTAGAACCAGGATTAACAACACCAATAGGAACTTTCAAACACAGACCCTCAACTTTAGGCACCTTGGGACCAAACGCAAAGGAAATTTCCCCCTTCCTGAGCAAAGGATCCCCAACAGAGACATTCTCAAAATCAACAGAATGATTAACATCACCTTTCCCAATAGGATTATCCTTCACACCACCTTCCCCAGGAGCCATCGAGGGTTTCTCACTAGAACCGAGAGCCAACTCTTAGCAAAAAAAAATTCTTTCTTTGGGGCTTTTGATTTCCCTTTTGAAGTATTTTTCATAGGCTTCACCATGGAATCCATCAGCTCCACATCCATTTTGTAGCCCTTGCTCCACTCTTCTAATTCATCTTCCCCTACCTTAGAGCCATTGTCATCCATAGACATTTCCTCAAACTTTGTTTCCTCATCCTCAAAACTCCCAACCCATTCCGTAGCAGAGTCCCTAGTGTCATAACCAGTGTTTTTCACAGCCTTCTTACCAAGGGTTTTAGGAGAGACCATAATTGACTTAAGCTTAATGTGGGACAACAAGAAGTTCATAAGACCCTGATGCAACACCACCTTCTTAGGGTTTTTTCATTAATCTTCTATACTCTTTTCCATGGAAATTAACATATAGAAGGGAAAGGAGACCAACACCTTATGCCTAAATTGATTCAAAAGCATAGAATGGTAGTTGTAAACAACAAAGAATCTACCTTCAAGAGTAAAATAATGCATTAATGCCAACACAAGGTCCCTCCACAATGGCTTCAAAGACTTACGAGCATAGCCACCACTCCCAATTTCTTGGAGCTTCTTCTTCTCATCGAATTTGAAAAAATTCACAAAGGCCTTCTTAGCAGCTCCTCTATCCTTGAAAAAATTTCTCCCAGAGACCACTAGACCAGTGGCCTCCGCTATAAAATCCTAATCAATCGTAAACTCCACACCCTTATAATGCAACATCCTCCCATTCCACCCTTTCACAAATAAATTTGTAGCATCAGGGTCTGGACCTTGAATTCTCTACATGAACTGTGTAACCCCACCAACTCCAAATTCTCCCAAACAACGGGATTTTTCTAAAATTCCTCGCATGAACTCGGCTCAATTCTACAGCAATCTCCACCCATGGTAGCATGAAAAGTTGCAAAACCCAACAACACCAAAGAGTTAAAAAAATAAACTCTCCACAAAACACAAATAACACCCACAATATGTGTGGACTTGTCATTCAAGGTACTTCCCTGCCAATGCTATCAAGCCTTCATCATATGGAAACCAAGGAAATAATAATGCATCATATAGGAAAAAGGTTCATCGAGCATATCCCAACTATGAAACATTATGAAGAACATTTCCCCTAATGCCTGTCTTAAAAACAAGCCATGTGGTCTTCATTAGAAATACATTTGAGATTAAGAAGAAGAGATTCAAACAAACCCCAATCAACTCTCTCCACCACACCCACATCAGCATCACCATCAGCCAACCTATTAGCTTCACGGAAAACATGTGAAACTTTAAATTCCTCAAAAGAATTTAAGATAGCTATAGATTCATTAATAAAATAAAAAATAGACCATGAGGGAGAGCATTTATTAACGAGGCAATTTATAACATTAAGAGAGTCCCTGTCCAACCAAAGTTTAGAAACCCCTTGACTTTTAGCCAAAATGAGGCCATGATAGGTTGTTGTTGCCTCTGCAAAAGTGTTTTTTTGGTTTTCCAAAGGGAGCGCCACTACGGGGACAAACCTACCATTCTCATCACATAACACTCCCCCACAACCAGCAGGCCTCAGATTTCCCTTAGACGCTCCATCAAAGTTAACTTTAAACCAACCAAACACTGGAGCCTTCCACCGAACCCCCTCTCTAGGTTCTTTCAACTTATTCACCAGATTAGAAAGATTGCAAGAAAGGTTCCACCTCTTACCCACAAGCAGATCATAGGGAGACACCAGCACTTTCAAATTAAAGGAAGGAATCTTCAAGAATTCAAACATGAAATTTTTCTTGATAGCATCACAGATTTTAAAAGCCAACCTGGAGGGTGACAGTTCTTGCTAACAGAAAACCCTATTGTTTTGTTGCTTCCAAACACCCCAAGCAACATGCGGAAAAATAAGAGACCACAATAGAGAAAGGGATAGATTAAGGAAGGGTGACACCCATATAGAGCATAAATAAACAAAGGATATAGGAAACATCCACGCAATCTCCCACAAATTAAAAATATGAGACCAAAACTCCCTAGTATAACTGCAACCAGTTAGAAAATGGAGACAATCCTCAGCATTTTCCTTACATAAGAAACATCTATTCAGCAATGCCATACCTCTCTTCACCAAATTATTCATGGTAAGAATCTTGTCTTGACATAACAGCCAAAAGAAAATATCAATTTTAGGCAGCAACTTCCCATTCCAAACATGACCCCAGAAAGGTAGAGGACCTACCAATCGAGTCAGAAAAGAAAAAGCAGAGGACACCGAGAAATTCCCATTGGAAGTAAATTGCTAAATAACATAATCTTCTTGAGCTTCCATAGGGATATGAATCAAAGACAAAAAGTCAACAAGCAGCTTCAAATCCCTATTAACCACATCAAGACCAATCCATTTGCCCTGCCTAATATAATCAAAAACCAAGATGCCCCATTCTCTGACACAAAAATCCTTGAAAGGAGCCACCCAAGACTCATCCTTCAAAGTCCCATTCCCAATCCACCAATCATCACAAAAGAGGATCCTTCTATTATTCCCCAAAGTCCACCTCAAACCAACAGCCACAGTCAATCAAACCTAGATTATACAGTTCCACAAGACAGACCCCTACAAAGAAACAAAGTTCTCCTTGAACAAGTCACAGAACTTATCCACACCCCTCAAATACTTAGAATCAAAAATTTCAATCCATTCTTTGTCAGAAACAAGCAAGTTCCATAACTGTTTAGCCATCAAAGCATAATTAAAATCTTTTAGTTTACGCAGTCCTAAACCACCTTGAGATTTCAATTTACACACCTCCTTCCAGGACAAAAAATGCAACCTTTTCTTCTCCTCTACACCAGACCATAAGAATATTTTCTAAATTCCCTCAATTTTCTCCCAAAATCTTCTAGGGATTTGGAACAAACTTAAGGAATACACCGGCAAGTTCTCGAGAGTAGACTTGATTAACTGAATCTTACCAACTTGACTAAGCAAAGCACCCTTCCACCTAGCAAGTTTCGAGTTAAACTTATCAATGATACTATTCCAAAAGGAGTCATGAACACCATTAGAACATAAAGGAAGCCCCAAATAAGAAGAAGGGAACTCCCCAATAGCACATCCAAGAATGCCAACAATCCTCAATTGACGAAGCTCCAGAGTATTAAGAAAAAAAGTAGTGCTTTTAGGCAAACTAACCTTTTGAGCTAATGTAGCCTCATAATTCTGAAGAATAAGGTGGATAGACTTAGCTACAGCCATTGAAGCCTCAACAAGAATAATTATGTCATCAACAAATTTTTGATGAGAGCAGCAAAGCTAATGCGAAGAGGGGTAAAGGCATTTGAAAGCCCCATTATACACAACCTGGAGGAGATACTGCCCTAAATATTCCACCATAATAATGAACAAAAAGGGGGATATAAGGTCCCCTTGATGCAAGCCATGAGAGCTTTTGAAAAATGCAAAAGGAGAAACATTAATAAGCACTACAAAAGAAGAAGAGGATATTAACTGCCACACCAGTTGCAACACCCTATCTGAGAATCCAAATGCCTTGAGCATACTACAAAGGAACCTCCAATTCACCTGATCATCTAGGCTTTGACCAAGTCTAGTTTCAGAATAAGACCAGGCTTCTTATTGACTTTTAGAGAGTGAATATTCTCATGAACCATGATAATGGAATCTAGGATCTGTCGTTCAAGCACAAACCCATTCTATTGAGGAGAGATAATATTCAATAACACCCTTTGCAGCCTTGAGGCAAGCACCTTAGAGAAAATATTATAAATAGAATTGCACAAGCTAATAGGTATAAAATCACCAAACCTCTCAGCACCAGGATTCTTAGGGATTAGAACTATAAAAGTAGATTCCAACTCCTTCAAAAGCTTTCTACTACCAAAAAATTCCTTCGTAGCATTGATAACATCCTTAGAGATAATCTCCCAGAAACAGTGGAAAAATAACATGGGGAAGCCATCCGGAACCAGAGATTTATTTCCCTCAAATGATAACACAACCTTTCTAATTTCTTCATTTGAAGGAATGGCAGACAAGAGACCATTCTCCTCCTCCAACACCAAACTAGGAATAACATTTAAAAAACCTTGTTGGCAATCAGGATCCAGCGGCCCTTCCTTAGATAGAAGGTTCTCAAAGAAGGACCGAGCAGTAGATCTAGTACCATCATCTTCCTCAATAGAAAAATTATCAACCACCACTTTAGAAATTATATTTGAACTATGTTTCATTGTAGTGAGATGGAAGAAATGAGTATTTTTATCTCCATTGTGAAGCCAAATAGCTCTCAACCTCTACTTCCAAAACTCCTCCTCTCTAGCCACGATATTATAAAATTTGGACAAAAGTATACTCTCCTCCTGAAGTAACGCTGCATCAGCCCCTGAAGCCTACAACTGTTGCTGCACAATGTCCAACTTAGACTTCACAGCTGACTTTTCCTCGAAGATATTACCATAAGAGTCCTTATTCCACTGAATCAAATTATGCTTAACCGAAGCCAACTTCTTAGCAACTTTATACATGGCTGAACCATCAACATTAATATTCTACCACTGAGAAATCTTAAGAAGAAAATTAGGATGATCAATCCACATCTTCTCAAATCTAAAAGGAAAAACCTTTTTACAACCAAAAGGTTCAGCAATCAAAGAAATAGGGAAGTGGTCTGAACCAACCCTGGTAAGTGCAGACAAAGAGCAAGCATAAACATGCAACCAATCTAGAGAGATAAGGGCCCGATCCAATTTAACCTGTATGAGAGCATCTCCAGACCGCCTATTAGACCAAGTGAAGGAAACTCCCCCCAAATCTAGGTCCAGCAACAAATTATCATTAATGACATTCATTAAATCAAGCCTGTTGTCATCAGCAATCTGAGAACCCCCACTTTTATCAGCATCATTCAATGGGGTATTGAAATCTTCCATCACAATCCAGTTAGGAAAAGAGAACTAAGCCTTAAAATAATTCAACCGATCCCAGAAATGCTTACTGGAACTTTTAGCATTGGGAGCATAAATACTAGACAATACCCAGGAGAACTTTTCCCTAAAGCATAAAAAAAAAGAAGCAACATGATTTTCAAAAGCAAACAACTCCAACCTAGCCACCACCTTAGGGTTCCAAAAATTCGCTACCCCACCAGATGCACCATCAGATTCAACAGCTTGACAACCGCAATCTTTAAAGAACCTGTTCTTAATCTTAAACACCTTCTCAGCACTCATCTTAGTCTCTTGAATCAAAATAATATTCAGCCAATGATCTCTTACCATATTAGCAAGAAGATCTTGTTTATGAGGATTATTCAATCCTCTTATATTCCATGAGAGGATCTTCATAACAAATTATGTGAAGGACCATTCAGGCCCATCTCATGTAGAGTAATCTATGAACCATCAGAAATTTCACACTTGCTTAACCTCTCCCTCACTTTCTACAGAGAAGGTCTGCCTCTGCCCCTAGGTTCCAACCCACAGTCCAGCTTCAAGTGATTCCAAGTAGCCATCCCCAACCCTGTGGGAAATTTCTTTTTCTTAGACTGATACTTAGAGGCCAAAAGAACAATTGTCTAAGGCTCCTCCTCCTAAGAAGCATAATTAGAGCAATCCATGACAGAAGAGGTAAGCACCAGCTTTTCAACAACTGAATCCACTAGAAGTTCAATGAAGGGTAAATCCTCACTCTTCTCCTCCAAAACAACTAACGAAGACACCAACATGTCTACCTTTGAAGAAAGAAAAATCTCCTCAGAAACCATCTTCAGGGGGTTCACCTTCTACGGCTCAGCAACCAGAGTCAGCGAGTCAACACCACCAACCTCCACCAACTCCAGCTTCCTTTCAATAGAGTCCACAACCCCTACCTCCTCTACATGAACTTCCTCAACGACAGGAGAAGCAACAACTCCAAGATAAATGATCTCAACTGCCACACCCTTTTCAGGCTCTCCCTCACCAGGCTCAAAAAATCTTAAATCAAGATCAGCGTCAGAACACTGACCCACCCCCTTCTAGATTTTAGATTCCTTGGGAGGAGTCGAGTTCTTTTTAGGAGGAACCAAAGGCTTCAATGAACACTTCTTCACCCAATGACCCACCTTCTTGCAATGGAAGCAAGCAAAGGGGATAGATTCGAACTCAACCTGTTGCTCCCACACACCCAGCTTCAAGTTAATCTTAATCAATGATGGAAGGTCCATGGTCTGGTCCAGAATCACACAAAGCCAGGCATAAACCAGTCTGCACCTTGAAGCAGTATGATTATCAATAAAAATTAAATTCCCAAAAGTAGATGCAATACCCTTAAAGACTTGCTCATCCCAGAATTCTAGGGGAAGCCCAGGCAAACGAACCCACATAGGGGCAGAGTCAAAAGAACAAGAGCTAGGGGAGAATTCGGCCTCCCATTTCTTCAACACCAAAGTAGACTTGCCAACAAGCCAAGGCCCTCCCACTAGAACCTTTAGCAAATCCTCACTGTAAGTGAAAGAAAAAAAGAATAACCCCTTAGCAAGAGCTGCTATCTCCACTTGCCCTTTCAAGAACCACCAATTTTTTGCGAGCATCCTAACCAATTCAATATTAGGGTGTGTGCCCAAAAAATCTCCCACCAATGCTTTCTCCATTGAAAGAATACCTTTATCAATAATGCAGTCAGGCACCGAAACTAAATAATCTCCCTCCGACAGGTTGGAAAAGAAGTCGACAGGGGGAGAAGAACTTTTCTCCTTAAGCTTAGCACCAAATAAAGCAAACCACTTCTTACAGTCCGTCGAAGACAAATCATCCTTAGCAACTTGAGAAATGACAGCTTTAGAGGTGACAACTACCTCAAGAGCCACACCTTAGACCCCACCTTGACATGAGAAGTACAACCCTAGCCCAAAGTGGTGAAGGAAGAAAGGGATGTACCCTTCTGCAAGGACCCACTAGGATTCCCATCCACAAAACCACCGTCAGCCTACTCCCCAACGTCAGCCTAACCTCTACCATTAAAGCCAACCCCTAGAGAAAGGGTTCCCACCTTGACCAAATTTGAAAAATCCTTACCTTCAACAGCTCCACCCGATGCCGCTCCCATCATTCAAAAAGGATCTTTTGTATCAAGGAGTAGTTAATGTTTCTAGTAAGTTCATTTTGGATTCAAAATATTATCATTGAGTTTGACATTCCATTTTGTAAGTCTGCAATCATCGATTGTGATAATCAAAGTATAAAACAATTCTCACATAATCTAATCCACCATTAGAGGATTGAAAATTTGAGATCTATACACACTACAACATGGAGCTAATTCATGATCAAAACATTGATCTTCAATCATGTGAGCCATCACAACATATTATATAAATCTTCACCAAACTCTTCACTAGAGCAAGTTCATTTTCGAGCTTTTATAGGGTGTGACATGCATCCTCTTTGAGGGGATTTCTTATTCCTTTCATTTTTGTCTCTCTATTATGGGGGTATACATTCTTTTTTGGGGGGTTTCTTCTCTTTGGTGGGTTTTTATGTACATAGGTACCTTGTTAAGCTTCATTTTTCAAGACCCATAATTTTTCTCACATAAGTTGTGCTTAAGGGAGGAGGTGTTAGTGAGGTTTTATTTTCCTAGTGGAGTAATTTATTTTCTTATGTCTTAGGTTTTTCCTCAATTTTATTAATTTTCGTAGGTTAATAAAGTGATTTTAATAAATAAGTAGTAGAGAAGGTGTTAATGTGTCACCATCCTAAAAGGGGGAGCATTTACTATTTTTATATCACTTGGTGATCACTCCCTATTGGTTGGATTTTTCACCTCCACCCTCTCCCCAGTTCTATTTAAACTTACTACATAGATTGTAATTTCATACATTAAAATTAATTCATACAATAATTTTCATGCAACTTCTTTTTGAGATCTTAATGCAATATTGTTATCTTGACGTTTGCACATCTCTTGGAATCTCAACTCTATAATTGTGTTATTCATTTACAATTATATAACTTATTTCTATCTTAGAAATTTCTTGGTTATGCAAATTTTTTAGATTTCTAATATCCCATAGTATAATCATTCTACCTATGTTTCACTTATGTCTTTGATATTCACCACTCACGGTTTCATATTTTTTCAAGATAGTGATAATTTTAAATTTGGTTCTCAATGTTCTTTTCATATGACATATAAACCAAATTTTTATAACAACCTCTAAATTATTGCATCATTGGAGGTAATTTCATTTGTGATTCATTGTCTAAAGACTAGTGGTATTGTGTACTAATTTTATGATGATAATAAAATTAGTCTAGATAAAGAGTCATAAGTATATGAACTTGTGATGAAAAACTAGTGGTACTTGGAATTTGATTTTTCCTTGGTTTGATTGTGACTTTGGAATCTTTGGGGACATGCAACCTAAAGATCTATTTATGTGTATAATGGGTCACATTTTGACAATAGCTACTTATTTATGTTTGTTTGTTTCTTTATTTTTATTTTTATTTTGGTAGATTCCTTCAAATTTTAACTTGAAATCAACTAACATGTAGATCTATTTTTTAATGATGTATTTAACTGAGCAGAAATATTTTATGAAGTTTGTTTAGTACTTATCTTTAGACAATTATAATATAATAAAATATGAATTTTAATAAATATATATAACAAATTTATAGATAAATAAATTAGTTTTGAGTTATTTTCTTTATTTAAGAGTTATTTTATTATATATTTGTTTAAAAATATCTTAATTATATATATTTAACAAATGGTAGAACATATTAATTTGAATTATTTTATCAAATTAATTGAAATTTTTTCTTTATTTTTTCAATATATTTTAGTTTTACAATCTTTTATTATTCAATAAAAATTAACAAAAACATCATTTATCTAAAAAAATTGGATTTTTTTTTGGAATCTTATTGCAAGCTTTATATAAATAAAAATATATATTTTTGTTCAATATTAATTTACACCTTACACTACCACTTATAATTAATTTTAAGAGTTGTACTTGAAATACTATACTATAGGTGAAAGTATATTATTCTTATTATTATTTTTTATAGACCTAAGAAAAAATTTGATATCTTTTGGTTTAAATTTTTTTTAATTATTATATTTTATGTAGATTATTATTTTTTTATTTGAAGAGTTCTTTATATTTATATATATTTATATATATATATATATTGATAAATTAATCTATAAATCTATATATATATATAAAATTTTCATAATTCATGATAAATTAATCTATTAGTTTATATCTTTGCTTGTGTAATCAATATTTTCATCAACATTTCCAATCATACTCTTTGATTCATCATTCACTTCACTTTTCTAGTTAAGCATATCTTGTTGATGGATCATGGAGTATGATTCAAAATGATGAAAATTTTGATTATATGATCAAATTCAAAAACTAATAAATTAATTTTGAGTTTAGCAAAAAAATTCAATGTGACTTAGTAACTTAAAAGAAGAAAACAAAACAAAACAAATAAGAGCCACATATGAATTAGCTTATACTTGCACTTCTATCGAATGGTAGAGGACCCCACCATGCCCAATGTATATGTCTAAACCATGGCTCGGCAACTAGATTGTTGGGTTTTAGGCAAGGAGGAGAAATAATGGAATGAGTTGTTTGCATTCTATTAGCCAATTTTTGTATGAAAGAATTATGTTGATTTTTTTTTATCTTGCTCCACTACTAAGGTTTATTTTTATTTTTATTTTTAATCAAATATATTTAAGTGTCTCACATCTTACACCATGTTAATTAATTATTTAGGAAAATTTATTTTTAAAAAAATATTTTACATTACAAATTTTCTTCAACTCTAATAAATGGTATATGAAATATGTTTGTTTATCTTTTATTGAACTTCTATTATGTTTAATATGAATTTTTAGAAATGTTTTTAATTATATAGATAATCTATTAATTTAATTTAAATATATTTTTGTAGATTTATTTTTAAGATTTTTCTCAATTTTAAGATTCATTTGTTTCCCATTACAAGTTAAATATTGTGTAAGGGGAAATTGGATCAATGGAATCACAACAATGAAATCAAATCAATTGAAATCAAAACAAGATAATAACCCACATGCTCATGAAATGCGATTGCAAAGCAATGAATTCAATCAATCAATATTAACATAAATGAAAGCACAAAAAGAATTCAAAACTACAAACATACCATCCCATGTTGGAGTGTATTTGTATTGATAATGGATTTTGGTTTGCTTGATCAATACAAAGCCTCCATTGGATTTGCAAAAGCTTGTTGATACATGATTACCTAGATAAGATGACAATAATTCTCAATTGCTCAAGAATCAAATGCTTAGGGCTCCACTATGAAAATTCTAGGTAGATTATGAGAAGGATGAGGGTTGTTTTATAGATTTTCAAGTTTTAGATGAACGATGAGGATTCAACAATGAAATATCAAGATTAACAGTTAGAACCATTGAGAGGAAATAGATTGATCAATTAACTCATTTGATTTATTCAATTAAGTGATTTAATTGAATAATCAGTGGGATTAGATTTAGCTTTAATAAATAAAGTGTTTATTTTGACCATGTTGAGTGGTTTTGGGGAAATTGAATAACTGATTTAATTATTCAAATTTGGAAAAGGTAAAGTGGATTCATTAATTTATTAAAGGTAATAATTTAATTAATTTAGATGAATAAGGTATGTTAGTGACATAATTAAATAAATAATGTTTATTTAATTAATCAAGAGGAATAAGGTTAAATTAGGTGATGATATAGTGAATTAATTAAACAATTCGATATTATTTAATTAATAGAGGAAAATAGGGTTAATGATGCAAATGATGTTAAAAAGGGGGATTAATGATGCTAATGATACCAATAAAGGAAAAATGCAATTTCAGGATGTGTGATATGCACTAGGCATTTTTACATGCCTACATTTTGTCCCTCTTTGACACAATGTACTTGTTGCATTGTTTCAAAGAATTTGATGCTCAGATCAAGATTAAAAAAATTTAATGTGCCTTGGTGGTCAATAGAAGGATGATAAGGTGCTAGGTTTCCCCCTCTAGAGATTGGCAAGAAAAAAATTACTTTTTTCATGTTGGGCTTGTTGAAAATGGAGGTAATTATGTAGCTTAATACTTTGTAAAACTATTATACTGTAGATCTAAATAAGTGTTCTTTGTTACAATTTCTTTGTGGATGTTTATTTGTTTAGATTCATTTTACCATTTGTAGAAATAGACAGAAGATTGTAGAAGAATAAGACTAGAAGATAGAAGTGACACAGCATATACTATGGAGAAACCCTTTCAGGAAACAACTCCACCACCAGAATCAATAGTGCTTGTATTATTTAACCTTAGAACAAGATTACAATAATTCTTTATCAATCCTTGCTTGAGATGCTTATTTTTCCTTCAACAATTCTTCTTCACAACCCGAAATTAACTCTGATCAAACTCTCTTCAACTTGCTACAATTTATAGACAATAATGATCCTTGTAAACTCCAAAGTGTTTACAATTACAAAGCACAAAGCTTATCTCACAAAACCTATGCCTATTCTTTGCAAGTAGAGTTCTTCCATGAAAAACAATGTCAAACCAAGTCCTTCATCAATTTGGGTGTCCCAAACTAAAGTCCTAACTCAATGTTGATTACGAAGATATCTTGTAAGCTTCTCCTCAAAGTTGGCACCCAAGAATGGTCCCACTTAACTTAGCCTTATAAAATATCTTCTCATGCAAAAGTGTTAACTCTAAGATGCCAACTTGGGTGCCCAAGGTGGGTCCAAGTCAATCTCTGTTAATTGAAACATATCTCTCCATCAATTCATGCAAACAGGATGCATGATTGATCATCCCCACTTAACTAAATTTATCACTTGTTATCTGTCATGCAACTCAAGTCATTAGTCATGCATTCCAAGTCAACTAAAGTCAACTAGCATTCAACTAAAACTAACTGCATGCAACTAAAGATAACTAAACCATAACTAAACTAAACTAAACTGAAATAAACTGAAATAAACTGAACTGAATTGAACTTCATGCATGTAGACATCAATCCCTAACTTCTAGGATCTTTACATGCATTACTGAAGTGTTATCTTTCTCCAAACAGTTAACGTAACTCAAGGTGAGTTCCACCTTCCATGTGGGTGCCCCATGTGCTCCTATCTTGTAGGAGCTCTTCTTGGGTGTCCCCACATGTTCCTATCATTTAGAATTAATTACAAATGTCAATTTACATGTTCATTTCATTCAAATTTAATCTCTTTCTAATCCTAGTGCTAGGGAACACTTTCCAAGGACTTAGGAGATACATGAAATAATGTTTAGGATTGCAATTAAATGGCATCTTATTCCCAACATTCTCCCACTTCACATTATACATTGCAATTATTCTAAACAAGGAATCATTATTATAAATCAAGTACAGGACTCAAGGCCAATGGCCTTCCTACACCAACTAATCAATCCATGCCAACTTCAAATGCAACCTACATAATCATGAAGCTCCAAGAAAATGATTAATACTCAAAACCAAGAAACTTATCTGTAGGAATTGGTTTTGTAAGATAATCTGCAACTTTAATCAACAAAGTGTCAACTTTCTCAATTAATACCTTTCCACTCTGAACCATTTCTCACACAAAGTGATACTAAAGATCAACATGCTTAGTATGAGCATGATACATAGGATTTTTGGCTAAACAAATAGCACTTTAACTATCGCATTCAAGCTTAACTTACTTGCAATTACAACCAATACCTTTCCCAAGTCTTTGTAACCAAACTACCTCTTTGGAAGCATGTGAAACCACTGAGTGTGTTGAACTCACCTCCAACCAAGGTGTAGGCTTCTCAGTCTTTACTGTTGAAAAATATTTTCTTATAAGTAACCATTCCAACATATATCTCTTACCATAAGAGAACTCAAGCCTCACCTATTTCTCCAAGTATCCATGAGGACTTGTAACCAACCAATCCATGCCAAACTCCAAATGCAACATAGCACTATCATGAAGTAATCAAGCAAATGATTAATGTACCCAATACATAAGAGAACTACACAAGATCAATGTCAAAGCTCTAATCATGAATCAGGAACATAAACATGACAACATAATCTAACTATCTCCTCCAAGGAGATCACATGCATCATAACATACATAAACATCCTAGTCTCAAGAGAACAAGTACCATGCCAAACTCTAAACGTGTATCAAGAGTAAACCATGACATAATAGCAACCACTCTAAACCAAAAAAAAACATATCCCCAATCACATGAAGATAACCTTACCAATGATGCATCCACATCACTGCCAACAACTCCCACTAAATTGTGGTACGAGCTACACATGGCATCATGACTACCATCCTCTTCATGAAGATCACTCTTTAACATCAAGCAAAGAGTCATCACTAGCATTTTTACATGAAATGATCAATGCATGATTATCGACATCCAAGGATTCCTCTGTAGAAGAATCATAACTCTTTTTCTTGTTCTTACAATCCTTCTTCACATGTCCCAGTTTCCCACAGTTCCAACACTTTACCTTAGTCTATCCTTCGGACTTACCCTTCCCTTCCTTGTCTCCCTTAGGTTCCTTTTTCTCAGGCCTACCTTTTACAAACAAGGCATCTTGGATTTCCATTTTAGACTTCCTCCTCATCTCCTCCGATGGGAGAGTAGGAATTATATTATCCATCTTCGAATCTGCACCACTACCATTGATAGCAACAATTAGATTTTCCCAAGATTCTGGTAAAGAACAAAGTAACAAAATGCATTTATCTTGATCTTCTAGCTTTACATCTATATATGCTAACAGACTTAGAATCAAATTAAAGGCATTCAAATGATTTGTAACAAAATCACCATCTTTCATCTTTAAAGAATGCAACTACCTTTTTAGATACAACTTATTAGTAAGACTTTTGGTTTGATAGATATCACTTATTCTCTTTCATAGCTGATATGCAATAGTTTCTTCTAAAACATTGAAGAGAAAAGCATCAGCAAGACATAATTTTATGGTCCCTCTTTCCTTCTTATCAAGCTTAGCCCAATCCTCATTTGACATCGTTGTAGGTGACTTTGTCTCATTACCAACAGCTAACCACTGATCTCTCTCTTCAAGGAGATCCTCCATTTTTAGTTTCCACATCTCATAATTAGATCCATTGAATCTTCAATATCTAAACGAGAATTAAAACTCATTGTAGAAAACTTATTTTCCAAAATCAGCAATAACACAATAGTAAAAGCTCCCACTATAGCCAAAAAACCTTCAAACTTTTAAGAGAAAGGCTTCCCAAATTCTACCCCAACCTTGCTCTAATACCAAATGTTGAAAATGGGGGTAATTATGTAGCTTAATACTTTGTAAAACTATTATATTGTAGATCTAAATAAGTGTTCTTTGTTACAATTTCTTTGTGGATGTTTTATTTGTTTAGATTCATTTTACCATTTGTAGAAATAGATAGAAGATTGTAGAAGAATAAGACCAGAAGATAGAAGTGAGATAGCATATACCATGGAGAAACCCTTTCGGGAAAAAAAATCCACCACCAAAATCAATAGTGCTTGTATTATTTAACCTTAGAACAAGACTACAATAATTCTTTATCAATCCTTGCTTGAGAGATTTTTTTCCTTCAATAATTCTTCTTCACAACCTGCAATTAACTCTTATCAAACTCTCTTCAACTTGCTGCAATTTATAGACAATAATGATCCTTGTAAACTCCAAAGAGTTTACAATTACAAAGCACAAAGCTTATCTCACAAAACTTATGCCTATTCTTTGCAAGTAGAGTTCTTCCATGAAAAACAATGTCAAACCAAGTCCTTCATCAATTTGGGCGTCCCAAACTGAAGTTCTAACTCAACGTTGATTACAAAGATATCTTGTAAGCTTCTCCTCAAAGTTGGCGCCCAAGAATGGGCCCACTTAACTCAGCCTTATAAAATATCTTCTCATGCAAAAGTGTTAACTCCAAGATGCTAACTTGGGCTCCCAAGGTGGGTCCAAGTCAATCTCTATTAACTAAAACATATCTCTCCATCAATTCATGCAAACAGGATGCATGATTGATCATCCCCACTTAACTGAATGTATTACCTGTTATTTGTCATGCAACTCAATTCATTAGTCATGCATTCCAAGTCAACTAAAGTCAACTAGCATTCAACTAAAACTAACTGCATGCAACTTAAGATAACTAAACCATAACTGAACTGAACTAAACTTCATGCATGTAAACATCAATCCCTAACTTCTAGGATCTTTACATGCATTACTGAAGTATTATCTTTCTCCAAACAGTTAACTTAACTCAAGGTGAGTTCCACCTTCCATGTGGGTGCCCCATGTGCTCCTAATTTGTAGGAGCTCTTCTTGGGTGTCCCCACATGATCCTATCATTTAGAATTAATTACAAATGTCAATTTACATGTTCATTTCATTCAAATGTAATCTCTTTCTAATCCTAGTGTTAGGGAACACTTTCCAAGGACTTAGGAGATACATGAAATAATGTTTAGGATTGCAATTAATGGCATCCTATTCCTAACAGGGCTCATGAAAAGATTCTAATGATATTGTGATGCAAGATGGAGATGTTATCTAGAAGAAATATTAGTAGGATCATAGGATAGAATAAATTTGATGATTGATATATGATTTGATGAATTTGCTTTTGCTTCATGGAGACTATATAATGTTTAAGAATCCTTATTAATGTAGCAAATAGACATGATGCACCAAGGTATTAATGACCAAGGAAGCTTTGTATCTATTGTTTGGACTTTGACTCTACAAACAAGGAGTATTTTTGCTCATACCAAACATAGAAAAACCCTATTAGAGTATATGGGTTAGAAGTTCATAGCATTTTGGACTAGTGCACAGAGAGGTATGAGGAACCAAACATGCAAGGCCACTTGAGTTGCTTGAAATGACTTCCACACATAGAAGGAAAGTATTAGGGCCATGGTAGTATTGCAAAAATACCCAACAAATAGAGAAAATAGAAAATCAATGATCAATGCCCCATTCCTTCCTCTCTAAATCTTTACGGACATCCTCGAGAGATCCTAGGAATGTGACAATAAGATAAATCAAAA
Organism: Sequoia sempervirens; assembly: GCA_007258455.2. Taxonomy (NCBI): domain Eukaryota; kingdom Viridiplantae; phylum Streptophyta; class Pinopsida; order Cupressales; family Cupressaceae; genus Sequoia; species Sequoia sempervirens. The sequence goes on from VDFB02000017.1 coordinate 524,525,448, forward strand.
AAGATAAGATCATAAATAAATCAAATAATGCTATTGTATCACTTGCCATAGTTGTTTGCTATTTTAGGATATTATCCATCAATGATGTCTTTTGTAGGAACGATTTATCCATTAAGACATACGTCAAGATGTTGATGATGAATCATCGATAGGTAGGTAGTTTAACACTTAGGCATTGTTTTAGTCTAATGATGATCAAGTCTTCGATTTTTGCTTGAAATTTTTAGATTTCGATGTTTTTTTTGTTTGTCAATTGCTTTGTCAAAGGCTGAAGATGATGAATTTTTTATTATCAATGAATGGTTTATTATGGATAAGTGATGATGGAAATAGATTTTTTTTTTAGATTTTCTAAATGTTTTTGTGCTTTTTTTCAAGTTATCTGATGTTGTTTTTGACGTTTTTTAGAAGAAGAAAAAAATTGAATTTTTGACCAAGTTTAAAGACCTAGAGGGACACCTAAAGGGACTAACCTAGTGCCTCAGGGGCTCATCAATGATGACCTTTCCTACGTTCAAGCTGAGAGACAGCGTAGTTTGATCTGTATTGAGTGATATTTTTTTGATAGTTTTCTTATTTTTTACTAATTTTTTTGGTTTTTTCAAAGGATATTTGAATGTTTTTGGATTTTTGATTAAGTATAAAGACCATAATGGAAAACTAAAGGGGCTAACCTAGGGCCTCGAGGGCTGATCAAAGATTAGCCTTGCCTGCCTTTTACATGTAGAGACCATGTAGTTTGACTTTATTTGACTTGAAAGCTCGTATAATGTTGTCTTGGGATTTTGATGTTTTTGACTTTATTTTTGGATTTTGATGGTTTTACCAATGTTTTTAGATTTTGGTAGTTTTTCTCAATGTTTTGGATTTTTGAGATGTTGTGACTTTTTTTTTTTATATTTTCACATGATTTTGATGAGCGTATATGGATATGTGATGATATCAATGATCTTTTTGGGATTTTGTTGAAAACCAGGCTAGGATTGATTGATCTAATTGATGGATTTTTGATAGTGATAACATTGTTTAGGATACAAAACAATGTAAGGATAGTGTTGAACAACACAAGGATTGGGGAATGATACATCCTGAGATGATGATTGATTGATTGGATAAAATGGATCAAAATTTGGAAGCTAGGCTTGGAACAAAATTTTTTTAACTTATTTGATATGACATTGAAGCACAAGTTAGATGTAACTAATATAGATTGTTTAGGCTGATGTTTGATGAAAGATAAAGCTTGATAAGGAACATCTTATTCATCAAAATGTGCCATGGGCTAGTGATTTGAATTTTTTCTTACAAATGTTTTGATCATTGGATTTTATGTTTAGAAAAAGTTTAGACCACCATATGAGTTGGAGGATATAACTCAAAATTTATTCCCGAAGCAAGACGTCAGTATCTACCCCGAGTGTCTAGCAATGTATAGAAATGAATGGATGGATGGATATGTAAAGGATTCCAAGGATTATCGTGTGATATGATCACATGTTCGGATAGAGTATGCCCCTTTGGACAATGCCTCATGGCTTAGATAATGTTGGATAGGATATGATCAATGATAGTGACCCATGTCAAGAAGTTTGCAATTAGCAAGTGTGAAGTGTATACCGAACCTTTGTCAAGATCAAGATAAGTTGGATTAGGATAAAAATGGGTTGGATGAATGGTTCATGGATTTATTATGGATAAGATAGATTGATGATGGATGGAATGTTGGATTTTTTATGGATAGGTTGAGATGCTTCCACTTGAAATGGTGCACATAGATGCTCAATTCTACTCATGGTGCATGTTTGCCAGTTTTTCATCATGGTACTTGTTCAAAGCGCCACCATAGTGGTTTTCACTGGAGGATGATTTTTCTCTTAACTATTTTATTTTTTTTATTTTTATTTTTTTTATTTTTTGATGTCACACAAGACACCTGTTTACCGGGTTTTCATCATGGTGGCGATTTTTTTTTGTTAAGGTTTTTTCTCATGTTGAACCACATGATGGTGTTGATGTAGATGATGTTGGTGTTGATATAGATGTTGTTGTCATGATGTGCCAATGATATCCCACTTGAAGGAGTTGTTTTTCTAACATATAGGCACTTAAATGTAACCCCTAATAATTCTTATCTTCTTTGTTGATACCATAGTTAACCTTGCCTAGATGCGCACATTGTGATAGGGTGCCTTTAGATTTCTTATGATAAAGAATCATTTCCAATACACAATCAATGTGAGATTTGGACATCGTGGATGTCAAAATGGATGGTGAAATGTGTTGAGGGATACAAGATTCAAATGGATTGGTCAACAATTTGGAATCTTTTATTTTCCAAACTTGGTAGGATGAGCAATGATAGGTGGATATGGGGATTCAATTGGGACCAATTTATTTATATACTTTGTAGGTTGATATTGAAGCTTTCTTAGACATCATTGAACATTTTTTATGGATGAACTTCCCTTTTTTATTTTTCCCCATAGTTTCTTTGACTAATGGAGTTTGATAGGGACGATTTTCTTTCTTTTTTTTTGGTATCCATTTGAATTTTGTTTGTCCATTTTGTTTTGTTGATTCTTTTGCTTTAATGACTTGTTCCTTTCTTTGATATAACTTTTTCTCTTGTTGTTGTTCCCAATTAGTGGGTGGAAAGATGTGTGGATAATAATTCATGATATGTCTAGTTGTATTATTGGTATCAATTTCATCATAAGGACTCTTCATGTTCCCCATGTTGGTGTTTGCATTAGATAAAGTTGCCCCCAATATTATAGAGGTATCATTGATATGTTTAAATTCCTCAATTACTAAATAACCAAGACCTTGATACTAAGGATTATCGATAATCTACAATGATTCTATAATACCCTATTCATGTAGGCCTAGTCCTTTTCCTCTATACTACTTTATTTGACAAATCTTGTTTGTAATAAGATATGATTTATCTTGGAAACAAGGTGCTAATCCTTCTCTACTCTAATGTGGATCTTAAAAAGTGATAGCCTCTTCATTGGTAAGATAGTTGGCTCTGACAAAGGTAAGTGATCCAAGTTTATAAGTGATAGGATCCTCTATATGTGGGATAACTTCCTGATTGATATCTTTGGCTTGATCTTCAAATAATGTTTTTGATTCACAATCCATGTAGAAGTCTTCTTCATGATGCTTTTTTTCTTGTTCTCGAAAGGATGTTTCTAATTCACAATCCATGTAGAAGTGTTCTTCATGATCAATTTTTAATATGTCTATGGATTCTTCTATGCCTTGATCGTGTGTAAAGATGTTAAGAGTAGAAGACTCTTGTTCCTTGGTAAGAGTATGAGACTCTTGTTTTGGATGAAGATCATCTATATGTCCATTAGGATTAAGCATCTCATTAGGATTAGGAGTGGATGATATGTGGATATGATCATTGTTTACAAAATATTATATGGTTTGGAAGATACCCATTAAATCATTGTAGTATCTTGGCCATTTGGATCCTTGATTTTTTCTTTTATCGGAGTTATATTTAGTATCAAATTGGAATAGACATGTTAGATCTTGAGAATACTTGGATCCTTGCTCTTGACTAATTTCAAAACTACTTTTGGTATGCTTCAGATCAAGTTATTGACATGGAAAAATTTCAAAGGATGGATTATTTACAAAGGGTTCTTGAAAGTCCTTAAGAATGCGTGTTGGTTTAAGATTCTTTTGACCTTCAAATTACTTTTGATCAAGTGTTGGATTAATGATTTCCTCAATATCAGCAACCATGAGGTCAAATGATTTCAATATATCCTAGAAAGGACCATTTCTAGAATTTGGTGGAATATTTTGATCATGCTTGGAGATAAATTCTTCTGATATGTCATCTTTCTCCTTAGATGATGTAGAGACATTGTCAACGTGATCATTGGTAGATAGATCTTGGGTGTTTTCTTCAACAATTGAGGTAGAGATCTTGTCAATTTTTTCAACAATGAGATCAATGATAAGATTTTTCAAAATGGATCATTGTTAGACATTGATGGATTATCTTGATCATGCTTTGAAAAAGTATTTGTCTTCTAGCCCATCATGTGAGGTAAAGAAATATTCGTTGTGATCATTGGTGGATGGATCTTGATCCTTTTCTTCAATATTTAAGGTTGAGATATTGTCAATGTTATCATTAGTGGTCAAAATTTGAGTGTCGTCTTCAATAGTTATTTATCCTTGATCAATAAGGTATTGTATGATATTTTTGAGTTTAATACAGTTTGATGCGTCATGACCTTTGATTTGGTGGAATTCACATTGTTTGTTTTCATTATACCATGGGGGTTTGAAATTTGGCTCTTCGTAATTCATTCGATTGGGAAGTTTGATGATATTTTCATGGACTAGCTTGTTTAACATCGACTTGATCAGCTCCCCTAAAGGAGTGTATTCATGTTTGGTAGTGTGATTGTATTGTAAGGCTTGTTGTGGTGGAGATGATTGTTGGACGCCTTGATATTAAGTTTGAGGTATGAACATTTGATGTTGTGGATTAGGAGTTTGGTGTTGAGGATGTGTGTTTGTTTTTGTTTGGGGGTTTTGAATGAAGGAAGATCCATATTGATTTTGCATGACATTAGGATTCAACTTTTTTTTATTGTAACCCTTGTTGATATTATGGATTGTATGAAGGATCATGGTATGGGGTTTGATGTTGCATGTATTGTGTTTGTGTTTGATCTTGCATATTAGTTTGATACATGCTTTGATCTTGAGGGATGGTATAAATGAGTGATGATGTGTGTTGTGGTTGAGGAATGTTAGCATGGAGTTGTGGTTAGACATTAAGTTATGGATTTGGTGTTTGATATTGAACACTTTGGTATTGTGAAAATGGATTGTGTTGCTGATATTGTGGTTGTTGATATGCAATGCCTTGATGTTGAACATGTTGTTGATGATATGAATATGTGTTTTTATGATTTTCAAGGTGTTGGTGATATTGTGACTCACTATTTTTATGGCGTTCAAGTGTGTCAACTATTTTCTCAGGTGAATTTAGGGAAATTTTATGTTGTAGATTTTGATCTTGATGGTGATTTTTAAACCCTTGATATTGTTGCAATACTACTTTATGTTCTTGTGACCCTTAATAAGAGTGATTTTGATATGAATTTTGAGGATTTTGATTTTGGTGTTGTTTTTTACTTTGTTGAGGCATGAACAGATCCATCCCATAATTCACTATGTGAGTATTAGACATGTTTGTGTTTGGGATGTATTGATTTGGAAATATGATGTTGGATTGAGGAAGATTCATGCTTTGATCATAGACTTGTATGGTTTGACCTTGATTGAAATCTTCCATGTGACAAGATGCTCCAAAAATTTGATTAGGGGAATCCATAGTTGATATATCATTGAGATTCATAGGGTACAACATCCCCATGGGTGTAGTGAGTGGAAATAGATTTGAATAATAGATTTATGTCCCCATGGATGGTGTTTCAATTTAAGATTTTGTGTGGTAAAATGGCGTACGAAGGGAATGTATGTAAACCTTTTGGACAAAGTATGTTGGTTGTTTGTTATGGATCGATGTTGGGATAGTGGATGATCGATTTTTATGTTGGATGGTAAGATTTTTCTACTCAACCCTATGATGAGGAGATGAGCCAATTTTGGGTGTTATTGGATAAATAAAGCTATGATGTTGGGTGTTTTATGCTTTGATTTGATGCTAGTTCTAGAACATAATATTTCACAAGACTCAAATCAATGTTTTGTTATGCCTTAGAGGATATGGTGCTTTATTTAATTGAAATAGAGCTATGATATTGTAGGTAAAGGTTGCTTTACTTGAACTAGTAGCAGTGTTTTAGATCAATAGAGGCTCTATTTTAAGGCAACTATGGAATTTTTTTCAAAATTGGCTCTATTTTGATAGTGATTGTCATAAACCAGTGATAGCAATAGTGGTAGTTTTTTAGATGGACTATGGTAATGTTTGAGATAGTAGTGACCAAACATGGCAATAGCAACTCTGTTTCAATAGTTTCCAATTTTATGATGGTAGTTTGTTTGATAAGTTTGCAATTTTTTACGTTCATTTGATATGATATTTGAGACAGTGTTTTTTTAAGATACAGTAAGTGATAAAACACAACAAAAAAAGTGTATGACTTGATTGTAATGTTTTTATGACAATGGGCCAAAATCAGCCTAATTTACACTGGTAATAACACATCAAAAAAAACTTCAAACAGTTTTATCCATAAGGTCAAAGCCAATGGTAACACTTTTAGGCCCACAACTTGGAAGTTCCTTCAACTCAAGGGTAGGGACACCCAAAGGGATGCATACACTTTCGTCTTTGCTTGAAGAGACAAATAGGGGCCTCTAGGCTTGGAAGGATATCCCAATCACCCTCTCCCTGAAAAGCTACAAGTAGCTTATGCTAAGCCAGGGATTTTTGTCTTATCTCAAGGGAGTTCATATGGCAAGTAACTTCAAGGTGCAATGTGCATCCCTTGCACTGAAAATTCCACCAATACATGGTCAATCAACAAGGTGGGCCAATATAACAAAGTTTTTAGTCACTACTCAGGGAACTCGATGCCTTGCTAGCACCTAGAAATCCACTTAAGGCTCTAACCACTCCTACTAAGGGATTATTCATACTTCACATGAATGTGGATAGCTCCCCATTTTGAATGACACTATCAGCAAGGTAGTCGCCAGTTAGACCTAGGATTTAGCCAAAGTCAATTTATATAGCGGCCTGAGGGAAATACCACTTTGGGTCACCTTGAGTTCTCCATTATGGAATGTATCTCAAGGTAGACCTGATCTAAAGGTAATGATGTAAAAAAACATGCAAAGAGCCCAAAGTATTTCTCATCACCCAAGATCATCCAAAGATGCAAGGGGAGAGGATATGCACTTGGCTTGCTAGTCATGGTGGACACAGTAGACAATACATTGTGATTTGATTTTAAGCCCAAAAATGGACTGTTAAAAGATACCAAATCATGTTTTAGATGCACAAACTTCAAATATTTGAGACTTTCAAACAAGAAATGCCATAAATCATTCAGTTGTCAATGCAATCAAAAAAGATGAAATATTCAATTTTATGCACCAAAATGAAATGTGAAGATTGTAAACAAGTTTTAATGCACCAAAAATAAATATTCAAGTTGTCTTATTTAGTTTTATTGCACCAAACAAAGTGAATTCATTTTAAGAGAATCAAATGTAAATTTTTTGAATTGTCTTGTTTAGTTTTAATGCACCAAATGAAAGCAAATTCATTTTAAGAGCACCAAATGTAAATTTTTTGAGTTATGTTGTTCAGTTTTTTTGCACCAAATGAAAATGACTTCATTTTAAGAGCGCCAAATGTAAATATTTTGAAAACTTGTAAAAACATTCATACAAAAATACTTTGAAAATTAAAGACTTGGATCGTTCGTCATCCCTATAGGAAAAATGATTAGTTGTTCACACAAAAATACACCATGATCCTACAAGAGTTGCACCAACAATGTTAAACAATCTCACAAAACACAACAAACAACCAATAGTTAGGGTTAGATACACTATGAATAAAAAATAGTTTGCAAAATTGACATAGATTCAAAAAATAAGGCAATAGCGAACTTGTTACCTTTAATAGCGACCATGTATTTAGTGCGAAAGCGATTGTTTTTGGTGATAGCAGAAATAAAATAGTGTAGTAGTAGCTCTATTCAGGGTGAAAGTTGCTATGTACTGTTAGTTTAAATAACCATACTCAAAAACTTGTAACATAGAAAAGATGATAGCAATTTTTCTCAGAAATAGCAGCCAAGTTTAGGTTGATAACAACTAGATTTGGGTTGACAGCGGCAAAACAAAAATGATAGACGCATTCAAATTTTAAGATAAAAACATTTCAGTTAGAAAAATTGATTCTTGAAAAGGATGTCTACAATAGAGAACCTGCAACTACTCACCAAACTCAATGAAAACATTAAAGTTAAAGGCCTAGGTCCCACCGAGCGTGTCAGAATGGGTAAGGGGAAGTTGGATAAATAGAATCATAGTAATGAAATCAAATCAATTGAAATCAAAACAAGATAATAACCCACATACTCATGAAATGCGGTTATAAAGAAATGAATTCAATCAATCAATATTAGCATAAATGAAAGCACAAAAAGAATTCAAAACTACAACCATACCATCCCATGTTGGGGTGTATTTGTATTGATAATAGATGTTGGATTGCTTGATCAATACAAATCCTCAATTGGATTTGCAAAAGCTTGATGATATGTGATGACCTAGATAAGATGACAATAATTCTCAATTACTCAAGAATCAAATGCTCAAGGCTTCGCTATGAAAATTCTAGGTAGATTATGAGAAAGATGAGGGTTGTTTTAAACATTTCCAAGTTTTAGATGAATGATCAGGATTCAACAATGAAAGATCAAGATTAGCAGTTGAGAACCATTGAGAGGAAATAGATCAATCAGTTAACTCATCTGATTGATTCAATTAAGGAATTTAATTGAATAATCAATGGGATTAGATTGAATGATTTGTGGGATTGAAGAAATCAGTTTGAGTGTTTAGTGGGATTGAAGAAGTTAGGTTGAGTGTTTAGTGGGATTAGCATAATCAGTGGAATTGGGAAATAGATTAAAAAATCAATAGGCATATGATTTATTCAATCAAGATATGTGAGGATATATTAATTAATTTAATAATTAATTCATGTTAGAGAGGAACATGCAAGTTGTATTTGGCTTTAATAAATAAATACTTTATTTATTTGACCATGTTGAGTGATTTTGGGGAAATTGAAGAATTGATTAAATTATTCAAATTTGGAAAAGGTAAAGTGGATTGATTAAATTATTAAAGATAACAATTAAATTAATTTAGATGAATAAGGTATGCTAGTGACATAATTAACTAAATAATGTTTATTTAATTAATCAAGAGGAATAAGGTTAAATTAGGTGATGATATAGTGAATTGATTAAACAATTCGAGATTATTTAATTAATAGAGGAAAATAGGGTTAATGATGCAAATGCTGTTAAAAAGAGGGATTAATGATGCTAATGATGCCAATAATGGAAAAATGCAGTTTCAAGATGTGTGATATGCGCTAGGCATTTTTACATGTCTACAAATATGTAATTGTATAAATATTTGGTTTTAATGTGCACTTTGAAATTTTAAAAACATAAATCTAAATTTTGGACCCACTTACTCTATCTTCACCTATTTATTATATGTTAGTTTAAAGTATTAAACATAATAATTACATGTTCATATTAAGACTTGAAACACATCTTGTATTTTATTTCCATTTGACATGTAATTGTAGTGTCAAATTTGATTTATGGTTAACTTGATATATTTCTCCTCTCTGGCTATTTTATCCTAATGATGGATCATGGAGTATGATTTGAAATGTTGATGATGAAAAAATTCTACACAATTAAACCTAAAAATATATCAAGCTAACATTACGAATTGCAAAAATTTCATGAATTTAATTGAGGCATGGTTTCAAATTGTAATTAATTGAAAAATTAAAAGTATCTAATCATTTCTTCTCATACCATAATTTAAATTGTGTAATTATGAAATTACATTAATTTTATTTTAAGTTATTTAAGAATTATTTTATTTTTATTTGCTCAAGGGTTATAAATTTGAGTTATTTTATCAAACTAATTAGAAGCTTTATTTAGTTTAATTTTAATAGAAGATAGATGCATATTATTTAATAAAAATTAACAAAAATATCATTTATCTCAAAAATTATTGGTTTTTTTTGTACAATTAATTTTAACAATTGTACAAAATACTATATTAAGTATTATCATAACTTTTGTTTATTGTACCAAATAAAATTGATAAGAAATACAACACTAAATGTGATACAATATATATTTACTTGCTATCCAAGCTTATACAATATGTAAGGAATAAGTTGGCAACAAATGTTGCACTAAATACATAAACTTTACCCATATACTATAGGTGAAGGTATATTATTCTTATCAATTTTTTTTGAAACAATCAGACTATTTGAAATGTAAGCAAGTATTTGGATACCTTTTATTTTATTTTTTATTTTTTAAATATTGTGTATACATTGTTAACTTTCCAAATAAAATTTCTTTCTAATTTTAACTAGTTATTATCAATTATACTTTCAACTATGTTGCAAAGTAATTACAAAAAATAATATTTGTCCATCTTTCACTAATTACTATCAACTATAATTTTAACATTCATAAATAAGTTAATCAATCTATAAGTTGCTCTACTAATGGAACAATGAATGGTAAAACCCTAGCAAGTGAATAGTGAATGACATAACCCTAGTAGATGATGACAAATATGGAGGAAGATTGTCGAGTAGCAAGTTTTAGAGGCCAAAATTTGGGGAATGATAATCCATTGAGTTTTTTTGGATGGATAAAAAGGGTGAAATGGATCTTATTAAGAGTGTAGATACCATAAAGTGTAGGGAACAAGAGGCTCCAAGTGTCTAATTCCTTGAGGTGACACTAGCTAATTTAGATCAAGAAGGGATAACAAAGAGGTAAAAAGGGTTTTAGCTAGATAGATGAAGTTGGAATTTGAAGTCAGGCTAGAAAATAAGAGTAAAAATTGGTACCCAACAGTGATATGATGATTATGGATGAGGTATCTAACATGGAAGGAAAATGAATGATAAAATGATTGTAGATAAACAAGCCCATCTTCATAATGATGAAAAAGAAAAAATAAATTGAGACCTTGTAAATTAAGAATAAGGTAAAACCATAGAGTTTTAGTTGCTTGATGAAGTTGTAGAATTTATTGTTGAAAATCAAGCTAGAAATCTATTTTTCTAAGATGAATCCCTATTGAACTAGATTTTTGTAAATAGGCTAAACTAAAATAGGATGATAGGGTTTGAGATATTGAAACCATAAGGGGGATAAGGAAGGGTTATGTCTCGTGTATTTTTAAGTCTACTGAGCATGCCCAAGCAGCATTATAATATGATACATAGGCTATATGTGATTGAGTATTCCTCTTCAAGATGCAAATTATATGTCATTTGATGAGGATACTATTAACTATCCAAATTTGCACCTCTCTGCCAAGTTGTGGAAAACTCAACAAATTTGGAGCAACATGGGACTACTTTCAAGTCATGGGTATCCTATTGTGAAAGTAGACCTCCAGATTATGGGATGGCTCCCCTTTTGGTGTCACCTAAACTATTCCTTGTTGGGAAAAGGGGAGAAAGAAACATGAAAATAAAACTAAACCCCTATGGTGATGCACCTAATTTGATTTCTCAAACCTATACAGCTGCTTTAACACACAATTTCATCAAAAGCTCAACTTAACTTGACACAACTTAGATATTTTAATATATTAATGCATAAGTGTTTTGCAAGGAGGCTCGATTCTCTTAACACTTTTGAAGGAAAGGAATTATTTCACAACTAAAATAGTTATTTGATCCATCACACAACTTACAACCTACATAAATATATATTTATTCTACCTAAAGGTGCTAAAATGAGACAAGCATTGAAGGAGTTACCAAAACTCACAAGAACATTAATCAATCACCACAATGCACTCAATAAAGTATCCTCTAAGAAGGTAAAACACTGAATTTCATTAATAAAAATGGTGTTACATACTGCTATACATGTCTGATCCTGAGTCACAATGTTTTCTCCAGCTGAAAGAGCTCCAAAGTAAGCTACAATGCCTACAGAAAGAAAGAAAGAAAGAACTCCCCCAAAAAACTCAAGTTTGAAGATACTTAAGCAATGTTGAAACCAACTACCCACACAAGTCCTTCCAGAACCTCTGGGTTAGATGCAGCATAAAGGCCAAAAAATAACCTTCCAAAACTCCTCCAAAATGCAGAAAAGTCAAGCTCTAACCCAACCATACCAAAACATGACAAAATGCCTCCAAAATGGTCCCATTTCCTCTAAAAGCCCAGTCAAAGACAACTTTCACACTTTCCACATGTTGGTCAATATTCCTCCAAATTGCTTTGACTCATACTTGGCACCAAATTCCATTATGTTTGGAAGACATAAATCTTCAACTAAAATCCCTCCTGAAGCACTTACATATCACACCATTACTTTGCATTTAAATATAACATTTATAATTAAGTGATTTATAAATTATCACCTAATTAAAAAATGTTTCACATTAAAACTCCATGCAAAAGTAAAAATACAAGGCTAAGGGCATATTAAGTTGACTAAGGCACGAGCATGAATTAGCTCATTGCAAATATTTAAAATGAAAAGGAAAAAATGCCCTTCATCAATCGGAAAAAACTAGGGTTGAAACCCTAAAGACAAAAAATTCATATTATCATTGTAAGAGAGGGGGAACACCACATGCAAGGCCCCAGGTCATAGAGGTCCAAGATGCAGAAGGATGCCCTAACTCACCTCAGCTTAATGGAGTGTTAGGATGTGCAGGACAAGAATTATGAGGACTATAAGGCCCTTCAAACACTCTATGGACCTGAAATATAGGATGGGGCTAGGCGAGCCGATTTTTAGGTTCAACACTACACTGCAGGAAGCTCTCTACCCGAGGATGAAAGCGCAGTCCTTGGACAACAACGCAGCGTGCTAACGTCTCTACAGTGTGATGGCATCCATACGACCAGACAACTACATAGACAAGGTCAAACCTAAGAAAACAAGTTAATGGCCCAGCTAACTATTACTAAAGGGCCAAAATAACATGATTAAGTAAACAAAATACTCTCTAATCTGATAAAGCAAAAATGCAAGAGTTAAGATGGCAAGAAATATCTCAAAAATAAATTTGTTCGCTAGTTAGCTCCTTGAGAACACATTCACCTACACACAAAGAGGAGGAGAATGTTGGGTGGATGTATAGGGGCCTGCCTCAGACAAACCCCTGTTTAGGTGTTTCCACCTCCACGGATAGCCAAGAAAGCGAGTATGATAAAGAAATTACTATAATGAAGAACACCAACAATACTACAAAATAGTAAGTTTTCTTACTCAACCAAGTGATAGAGGAGAGGAAAGGGAAGCTTACCACCTCCATCAAGAGCACTCAAAGCTGCTTGGGGGAGAAAATGAGAGTACTCGAGCCTCCGTTGCAATGGTTTTTTCCCCAACTTGCTCTATTGAAGTGATGGAATGAAGTTGTCGTTGCAATGGAGTGCTTGGAATGCTTGGAGTGAGTGCAAGAGTGTGAAAGTGAGGTTGTGAATGAAGTGAAGAAGTTCCATTGAATGCTTATAGGATGAAATACTTGTTGAAGGAGTGAATTTGAAGGAGAGAGTGAAGAAGACAACCATATTCAGGTCGGTCGACCGAAGAGCGTTTTACAACTTCACTCCCAATGAGAAGTCTAACACCTCTGTAGGTTCAGCCACAAGAATCTACCAGGGACGTAAGCGTACCGCACAGATGTTTGTGCATTGCGCGGGCATCTCCGACAAAAACTCCTCCACCGACACTCAAAATAGGCACCAAGTTGGATGTAAGCAGTGGGCTTAGGTGTAATTAAGCCTCCGAACTTGGTTTTCTAAAGTGGAGAAGGGAAAAGTGGGAATTTGCATAAGGGGTGAAAATTCACTCTTATACATTTTTCCCCCACTTTAGTGAGCATGAGTACTGATGAGTGCTTGGAAAAGTAGATCAAGGAAGTAGTAAGATTAGAAATGTATACCTGAACCGTCGAGGAAGCAGACCATGATCTAGTGAACCTGAAGGTGCGGGGCTAGCGAAGGACTTGATAGCTTCTTGGAACTATGAATTTGAAGAAAGAAAGCTCCTTACAAGACCACAAATCTACAAGGAGGCAACCCCCAAGATCTCTTACATGAAGGAAGCCCCATGAAGTAAGTGCCTTACAGGCCCATAGACCTACAAGGAAGGTGTCCCCCAAGAACTCTAGCATGGAGGAAACCCAAAGGAGGCGCCCTACAAGCTCTCAGGCCTATAGGGAGGTATCCCTCAAGATCTCTTGCATGGAGGAAACCTAGGAAAGCAGACTCCACAGAGTCAGGAAGCGGCCACATAGGCAAGTAAGTGGACAGTCACGCAGACTATCGATAATGTGGAATATTTTCAAAGGGGTCCCTTGGGAACCCTTCAAAAGAAGAGGGGTCCACTCAAGGGACACGTTATTTGAAAAGTGAGGTCTAGTTAGGCTGCCCCCAAGCTAGATGCAAAGAAATTTGTTTGAGAAAAATACTTTCAAAGGGGATCCCTCGAGAACCCTTCAAAAGAAAAGGGGTCCACTCAAGGGATGCATAGTTCGAAAGTAGATGTTTTCTTTCTTAGATCGATCCATTATCAAGGGATCCTTTTGAAAGATGTTCACTTCATCAGGGAATTTGAAAGGAAGAATATACCCCCACACGATGGGAAGGTCAAAGTTGTTCCCGCTTTGGAGGAAGGTTTTCAAGTCCTTTCTGTATGAACTCATGATGAAGGAAACATGTTCTGTTAGGGTTTCAAGCTGAGAATGTGATTCTAAAGAAAGGCTTGCGAGGATTTTCGAGAAAAGATTGGCAATGAATGAATTTTCTAAAAATTGAAATGTTGAAGAAAGTTTTGTCACACGGGAGAGGGACAACTCAAGCAAAGAAGATAAAGAGAAATTAAAAGAGAAAAACACAAACAAAGGACACAGGGGGATCTAGTTTAGCGAGGTTAGATCTTTCCAAGCTCATAATAGGTAACTACGATGCAAGGAAAAAGATCATCAATCCCCAACTAGATCAGGAAGAATTCACGGAAAATTAAAAAAAAAAAAGTAAAAAAAAAAAATTAGGTCAACATGGAAGGGAAGCCTAAATGACCCCAATTCTTTGCATCGTCCCCAATTTATCAAAAATCAAGCACAAACATGGAAGAATGATGATACAAATAGAAGAAGGTTTACAACACAAAAAACCACACCTATATCTAAGCACCAACAAGGGTAATGAGGGTCATTTAGGCACACATAGCATGATCACAGGGGAACACATCACAAAACACACACACACACAAAAGATCAAGAAGAGGTCTCCTCCTAACACTAATTGACCAAGAGGTCATCTTCTTTCCACTCTAGGTCATCATATGGGGAAGGAGGACAAGCTTGCAGTGGTGGGATGTTAAGAGGAGGAGCATCCGGCCCTCCCGCAATAAGGGCTAAGGAAGAAGGCCCCTTGAGATCCTTTCCACCAGGCTCTTGTGGAGCTAGGGTCAATGATTTTGTGAAGATCATTGACAAGGCTAGAACTTCATCCACAGAGTTAAACATGCACCCTATAGGAGCATTGTGTCTAACTTGAGTGGATGGGGTAGGTTGCACCTGAGATTCATCGTTGGGCTCACCGAATGACTCGGGAGCAGTGACAAACTCAAGGGAAGTCCAGACTAGTTTCATCACCAAGACAGAACAAGTCAACGTGGGGCCACCTTGCAAAGAAGGCGGGCTCCTCTTATGTCCTTTGCTGCTAGAAGGACCACACTCCATCTTTTCCTTCCTCGAAGGAGATGAACTCCCCATAGACAAGGCTAAAGGTGTGGAGGAAGAGGAGGAAAGAACTACAATGGATACAACCGAGGTATTAATCATATCCACGGGTTTCGAGAAAGGTTGGATGTTTGAAATGGACATCAGCAAAGGCGGCTCCACCGAAGGAGCGATGAACACCTATACCCCCTTGGGGCTAGGTGCATTCATACTCGCAATGAAAGCCAAAAGCAATGCGATACTACACTAAAGAGAGGTAGAAGGAAGGGGGGAGGAAGACACTGCAAGAGGCCCTGAAGCGGGGGCGGTCATATCTTCCTCCTTCCTCTGTGAAGTGGCCTACTCACCCAAGAGAGCCTTTCATCAGCGCTTATGCTCATGTGCAAGGTGGTTTCTACGACTCTTTGAGCTAGAGGCCGGAGGCTACAAAGGATCAGAAGGCTCTTGTTCAACCATGGGAACCTCCACTATGGCTGTCTTTGGTGGAGGAACAGATTCCTGAACAGGAGCAAGAGGAACAGGTTGAGGAGTAGCGGGGGGAGTCAACTCAAGAGCTTAGGCAACGAGCCTCTTCCCAGTCATTGCTTTAGGAGCAGGAGTAGTAGGAGGCCATAGACGTTGAGACAAAGAGGACTCTCCATGAGAAACCTTCTTCCCATTTTACCAAACGGGTCTAGGCTTCATTGGCAAAACAAGAAGTTTGAATGCAAGACGCTTAGGCTTTCTCCAAGCGGGCCCCATAGGATTCTCCTACAAATGAGGAGTACAATCTGATGGTACCATAAAAAAGTGAGAAGAAGTGTCAAACTAACCAATGGAAGAGGAAGGAGGATCTCGGGACCGCTTCTCTTCTTCCTTCCTTTATGCCTTAGTTGCATCATTGTTAGCTTTTAAGTAGGCCCTATGTGAAACAACATAAGGTGGCGGAGGGTATCTCACTTTTGGCCTTAGGCACCCTTTCTTATAGTTCTAATGTGTTTGGTGCAGAAGGTCCATTCTAGGAAGAAGAGGAACAATAGGTGTAGGCCAAGAGTAATCTAAGGAGTAGCTTCCACAAGCAATCAGTGGTTTATAACTAGTGTCATGAATTACATATACAAAACCCCCATGGATAAATTTTAAACATTTATTCACAACCGAGGGTACCAAATTCATTGCCACCAACCGAGGGTACCACATTTATCACCACCAACCAAGGGATACCCAAATTTACTCTAAATATTTCAGACCCAAGGATGATGTCGAATAGGAGTTTCACAGATTTAGGTGCAACCAAGACTAACAGGAAAATACTACCCAAAGGGGGCATGGAAAGCCCGTCATTCATGCGGATGGTGCTCATAGGTATGTCATACCCATCTTTATGTAAGAAGTTAATCAGCATAATCTCCTTGGTTATTATGTTTACTTGTGATGTCAGATCAATGAGAACACCCACTACGATGTTTCCATTGATCCGCGTAGGAATATAGAGTGGAGATGGTTCCCTGTTAAAACCCATCGACAAGTCCTGTGATGTAAAGGTTATACTAGTAACACTATCCACAAGATGCATAGAGGGGATAGGTTGATGCAGGAAGGAGGCCATTACACACACTATACGATACTTCCATAGAGTCCCTAAAGGTTAAAGGATAAGACAATGTCCCAATTAAGGTTTTGTTAAGCAACACCTTCGAAACCTTCCAACTACGCCAACTAGGGGTCGCAGGTTGGGTTGTAAGGTGACAACCTCATAATACTCACACCTAAAACATTCCTAGAGTACAAGGAAAGGAACTATCAGTATCACAAAACGAAACCAATGGTTCATGTTAGGTTCCCCAAAATGTAAGAGAGTGGGACCACCAAGTGCAAGGCCCCAGGTCACGGAGGGCCAAGATACGAAAAGTTGCCCTAACTTACCTTAGCTTAATAGAGTGTTAGGATGTGTGGGACAAGAATGATGAGGACTATAATGCCCTTCAAACAATCTACAAACCTGAAATACAGGATGGGGCTAGGTGAGCTAGTTTTTAGGTTCAACACTACGCCTCGGGAAGCTCTCTGCCCGAGGATGAAAGCGCAGTCTTTGGACGACAGTGCACCGCACTGGCGTCTCTAAAGTGTGTTCGCGTCCATTTGACCAAACAACTATAGAGATAAGGTCAAACCTAAGAAAAAAAGCTAACGGCCCAGCTAACTATTACTAAAGGGCCAAAATAACATGATTAAGAAAACAAAATACTCTCTAATGTGATAAAGCAAAAATGCAAGAGTTAAGGTGGCAAGAAGGGTCTCACAAAGAAACTCATTCGCTAGCTAGCTCCTTGAGAACACATTCACCTACACACAAAGAGGAGGAGAATTTTGGGTGGTTGTATAGGGGCCTACCTCAATCAAACCCCTGTTTAGGTGCTTCTACCTCCATGGACAGCCAAGAAAGTGAGTATGATAAAGAAAGTACTATAATGAAGAACACTACAAAATAGTAAGTGTGCTTACTCAACCAAGTGATAGAGGAGAGGAAAGGGAAGCTTACCACCTCCACCAAGAGCACTCAAGGCTACTTGGGGGAGAAAATAAGAGTACTCAAGCCTCTCCTGCAATGGTGTTGTCCCCAACTTGCTCTATCGAAGTGATGGAGTGAAGTTGTTGCTGCAATGGAGTGCTTGGAATGCTGGGAGTGAGTGCAAGAGTGTGAAAGTGAGCTTGTAAATGAAGTGAAGAAGTTCCACTAAATGTTTAGAGGATGAAATGGTTGTTGAAGGAGTGAATTTGAAGGAGAGAGTGAAGAAGACGGCCATATTCGGGTCGGTCGGCCGAAGAGGGCATTACAACTTGACTCCCAATGAGAAGTGTAATGCCTCTATAGGTTTAGTCATAGGAATCTACCAGGGATGTAAGCGTTTCGTGTGGACGTATGTACATTGTGCGAGCATCTCCGATAGAAACTCCTCCACTGACACTCAAAATAGGTGCCAAGTGGGATGCAAGCAATGGGCTTAGGTGTAATTAAGCCTCTGATCTTTTTTTTCTAAAGTGGAGAAGGGAAAAAGAGGAATTTGCATAAGGGGTGAAAATTCACTCTTATACAATCACTCAATACACTTTCATTTGCATTTGCAAGCTCTGGAACTCTCCACCGCTGACATAGGGTTTTGGCATCGAGCTCATCCATGGCGGATTCTAGTATCTCAGTGGCATTTCCAATAGATTTTTTGGAAAAATCACCATGAGCAAGCTTGAAGTGAGCTTCTTGTAAGTAAATTCTATGATTTTACTTCATTATATGAAGAAAATAGTGTTTGGATGAGCTCTGTTTGTACAGAAAAAAGCTAAATCTGGTATCTTTTGTATTTTTTCCTTCATTTTTGAAGAAAACCTCTTTCATTTCCTATAGAAAAGATACTCCAACTCGAGCTTTGTATGAATACATTATTTTGTGGGAATATTATGAAAATTTCTGAATATACTCTCCTCCACAGGCCGCGGCCTTGAGCTTTTTCCATGTTGACTTTAAAATACATGGGTATCCTTGATTTGTTTCTTGATGCCATGGAATAGCATCTAGCATTGTCATAATCACCTTTACCATGATATGATCATGCAAGATTATAATATGAATGAGATTTCATGAGAGAGTGATCAGTTAAAACAAGAGCTATCACAGTCAACTGTTCCACAAGACAATGCAGCCATGTGAAGAAAAAAATGGTCTTCAAAATGATTTGATGCCATTGCACAGTATGGGCATGAGTCAAAGACTCTACACATCTTTTGCATTCCTTTATGAACACCACTTTTTCCTCTTAAAATCCTCCTTTGTTTTGTTTTTCTTTCCTTGTTATTTAGTCCATATTGAAATGCAGCTGATGTTGGCTCGTTGATAATTGCTTTTCACATCCACCCCAACAAATTTTTCTATCATGACACCAAACAACACAAAGTATCATAGTTTTTGCTGAAAGGTCAATTTTATTAGCAATGAGGACTTTAAAACACCATTTGTTGAGCCTAGCCACATAAAAGTCCTCACTATTCATTTCTTATTACAGTAACCAAACAAAAAGGCCCGAAACTTGGACTGCAGATGCATGCAAAAATGATGAATCTCTACCTTCATGAGATGACTACGATTCATCTGAAGCTAGCAAGACAAGAATCCCCTAGATATATAGAAAAAATAGTACTATGGAACAAAAGGAATTTGCATAAGAACACTAGAGTGCACAAAAAAAATTTGCACCACTTTGTCTTGATTCAAATCCAACCTAACTTTGTAGTTGATTGACATAGGATAAGGTTCCTAGGACAGAGGATTTGATGGACTGTCTTGGAGGGGCACAGTACTTCACTAAGTTGGATCTCAAGAGTGGATACCACCAGATTAGAATCAAAGATGGGGATGAATGGAAGATAGCTTTTAAGACAACTGATGGGTTGTATGAGTGGAGAGTGATGCCATTTGGCCTCTCAAATGCCCCTAGCACATTCATGAGGCTCATGAATGAAGTGCTTAAGGATTTCACAGTTATATTTGTGGTGGTGTATCTAGATGATATACTCATCTTTAGTAAGACAGCAGAGGAACATTTGAAGCATGTGGAGATGGTTCTTAAACGGTTGCAGGAGGAGAGGTTAGCCATCAACCTAGAAAAGTGTGAGTTATTCAAACAAGAGCTTGTTTATTTGGGGTTTGTAGTATCCCAAGGATCATTGAAGATGGACCCAAGCAAGGTGGAAGCTATCCTAAATTGGCCTACACCAACCACCAGGACAGAGGTAAGGAGTTTTCATGGGTTAGCTCAGTTTTATAGGAAGTTTATAAGGAACTTTAGTGGAATTTGTGCACCAGTGCTTGATACTATCAAGGGTGGCCTAAAGACTAAGTTTAAATGGACTCTTGAAGTAGAGAAGGGTTTTGAGAAGTTGAAACAAGAAGTGGCAACTCAACCCATCCTTTTGTTACCTAGTTTTGATAAGTTGTTCACAGTGGAATGTGATGCCAGTGGAATTGTAGTAGGAAGAGTACTAAGCCAGGAAGGCGGACCTATAGCTTTCTTTAGTGAAAAGCTCAATGAAGCTAAAAAGAAGTACTCTACTTATGACTTAGAACTATATGCTCTAGTGCAGTCTCTTAGAAAGTGGAGACATTATCTCCTGCTTAAGGAGTTTGTAGTGTTTACTGATAACCAAGCACTTAGCTACATCAACACACAAGAAAAGTTGAGTAATAGACACTTGAAATGGATGGAGTACCTCCAAGCCTTCACTTTTACTATCAAACACAAGAAGGGACAGTTGAACAAGGTGGCAAATGCACTAAGTAGGAGGTTGCTGACAGTGCAAGAGATTCAATTCAAAAGCATTGGGATAAAGAGTTTCAAGGATCTCTATGGAGAAGATGAAGACTTCTCTGAAGCATATAAGGTATGTTTTTATTTTGAGAATCATTTTCACAGTCAATTCTCAGAGTATACATTGCAAAGTCAACTTTTGTTTAAGGGAAATCAATTGTGTGTTCCCAAAGGTTCAATGAGAGAGAATCTCATCCAGGAGAAGCACAATGGTAGTCTCAGTGGTCATTTTGGTATCAACAAGACACTAGAATTAGTGCAAAGGTTCTATTATTGGCCCAAGTTGCCAAGGGATGTCAGAAGGTATGTGGAATAGTGTGTAGTTTGTATGAAAGCCAAGGGGGGAGCTAGTAATGCAGGTTTGTATCAACCCCTACCTATTCCCAACAGACCATGGGAATGCATTAGCATGGACTTTGTGGTAGGACTCCCTAAAACAAAGACAGGGTTTGATAGTGTCTATGTGGTGGTAGATAGGTTCAGTAAAATGAGTCACTTTGTTCCCTGCAAGACCACTCATGATGCTAGCCATATTGCTCATCTCTTCTTCAAAGATATTGTGAGGATCCATGGATTGCCTTTGAGCATTGTATCGGATAGAGATGTGAAGTTTGAGTCATTTTTGGAAAACTCTATGGAGCAGATTAGGTACTAACTTGTCTTTTGGATCAGCTTACCATCCTCAGACAGATGGACAAACTGAGGTGATAAATAGAGTGTTAGGTAACCTTCTCAGGTGCCTCACCAAGGAGTATGGACAGACATGGGACTTGGTCATATCACAAGCTGAATATGCCTACAATGACAGTGTGAATAGGACCACAGGTAGGAGTCCTTTTGAGATAGTATATGGTATGCACCCCAGAGGTGTGTGTGAGCTTAGAGATCTAGGAGCTATGGAGCATAGAAGTGGCCATGCAGAGGATTTCACTTAGACCATGAAGGAGATTCAGGAGCAAGTGAAAAAGACAATCATAGAGGCTACTCACAAGTTGAAAGCTAAGGTGGATATGTCTAGAAAAGATCTCTAATTTGCAATAGGTGACTATGTCATGGTCCATCTCAGCAAATCTAGATTGCAGAAAGGAGTACCAACTAAGTTGCAGATGAAGAGAGTGGGACCATGTAAGGTGTTAGCCAAGTATGGAAAGAATGCTTACAAGGTGGAACTTCCTACAGACTTAAATATTTCACCAGTGTTTAATGTGGCTGACTTGATCAAGTATAAAGGATTAGTAACTGATATGACTCTGGCCAGTACAGATGTCTTAGAGGATGTGAGTATTGTAGTCTTACCATCTAAAGACAAGTTGCAAGCAGAAAGGATCTTGGAATCCAGAGTGAAGAAGTCTACTCGGCACAAGGTGTACATGGAACATCTCATACAATGGAAAGACAAACCAGAGTCTGAGGCTACATGGGTGGAAGAAGCTCATTTCAAGAAGTATGGCATTGATCTGTCTCTGATCTCTCCCCACATTCCTTAGTGTTTGGGCAAAGGGGGAGAATGGTGCAAGAGCGCCCATAGGTTGCCATAGATTGTTTAGAAGGTCTGTCTAGGACAACTTTGTCTAGAACAACTAAGAAATAAAATTTAGTTCATTTGTATATGAGTGAGCCTTAGTGGAATTCTTGTTGGTTTTGATCAGATGAAGGTCATGTTGACCATAGCATAGGTGTCATAAGGTTTTAGCTCAAAATGAGGTTTTGGATTTTTAGGATTCTTGCAAAATATTTGAAAATGTTGCTCAATTGGAGCTACAAGTGACCAAGAAGAGCCCAAGGGAGAGGATAACTAAATTGGTGACCTATTTATGGGATGCCTCAGCATTGGAGTGAGGTTGGAAGCATTTGTTATGTTTGGAAGTTTTGTGAATTCAAGAAAAGCAATTGTGTTTGAGAGTGAATTTTCTGATTTTTGCATTGAAGTGAAGTTTTAATGGATTGATCATGGCATTGTAATTTGTGTAGGGTGTAGAGTAGTTGTTCTTCAAGCTTTGTGTGGCATTAGTTAGTTTCCTTACTTAGTTTCAAGCATTTTTTGTAATTAGTTTGGTTTTCATAATGTTGCTGGTCTGAACCAGGCAGTTTTGTGAGAATGGAGTGTTAGTTCACTTTCCCACCATACAAATTGTATGGCCCTTTGGGAACAGTGACTAGACTCCATGGATGTACATATGGTAGGGTTTAGGGCCTTTGAAAACACAGGAGCTACTGTGGAAGTCTTGCCCTAGGTGAGCCAGGGAAGTGTCCGGCTACGAAGACTTAAGTGCAGGGCACTTCATTTATAGGGGTGTCAATTTCCTAACAAATTACCTTTTTAAGAAGGTAGGTATGATTCTTGCCAAGATATGGTAAGGAGAAAGAAACTTCAACAATCCATCTAGTGAGGGAAGGACTTAACAATTTGCAGAGAAGCTAGGAAAGGGCTTAAAAGGCCTAGTTTTGCTCATTTTCATATTAGGGCTTTGTACGGACAGCTGAGACCCAAGACCCCAAAAATCCCTGAGAGGTGAGCATATGAACCAGGAATCCCAAGAAAAGATTGGGGTGTTCTTTGGAAAGACTTGGGAAAAACCCTGATTTCTCGGAGAAAGAGACCTAATAGGGCTAGTAGCCTTCTAGGCCTAATAGAAGGGTTTGGTGAAAGCGACCTGCAAATGGAGCTAGGTGGACCCCTAATACACTTAGTAGGATGGATTGATGAATTTAGAATCACCTCCACACCCTTGTAAACTAAATTCAAGAATTTGGAGGATTAGTAGCCTTTAGGGTGGATTAAGGGCTAAGGCAAGGGTTTCAAGTTTGCACCAAGTCTTGACTTGGTAGGAGGATCTATGTTTATAGTTGGGTTGGCAAGGGAAAACTAGGGGACCCTAAGAAGGAAGAGGTCCTATAGGTTGCAAGTGGTGGAGTGAGACACCCTAGAGGTCTTCCAAGCAAGACCCAGAGCATGAATCAGTGATTGATTCATCCAACCTCCCTATCAACTGCTACTTGCATGATACTGTCATAGGTTTATGATCTTGCTATCAAAATTTGATGTTAGGACTGCTATAATGCTGGAAACTATCTTCCAAAGATATCTTCTATGTTGCCTATGCATAATGGGGTGGTAACCTACCCACCCTATCTAGGATATATGTAAGTCATTTTAGAGTTCTTGGAAATTCCTACATTCCTATTCCAACTGAGATATTTAATTTAGATTCTTTCAAGCATCTTCATATGCTAGACTTTGAGGTTTGTCATTGTAAATCAGTCTCCTTTTATTTGAGCAGGTTCTTTACAGTTGAATTAGGAGATAACTCTTGGCTTTCATGAGGGATTGTCACCAACTCTTACCTTTCAGAAATGTCTAATAGAGCAACCTTAAGAATTCGATGACTTCTAACACATGTCTATACTCTGTAAGAATTTGATTTAAAGTTCTCTTCTCTTAGCTTCCTCATTTGACTCTTTTGAGATGACTACTTCAAGTGTATTGTATTCAATCCTCTACTCACTATCATAATTGTTACCCCATGATCTTTGTTGACTACTTTAGGACTGTGATTATCACTCTTGTTGGTTAAATCTTGCATTCCATTAAAATATCATGTTTCATAGGACTGCTCATGAATATACCCTATTTTTTGTACTAGTCAAGTATAGATCATTGTTGGCCTTGTAAAACTGCCTCCTGATGCAATTTCTCCTCAAGCATTTTGCTTATCCTTATCAACTCTACCATGAGCAATAATGGCACAAACTCACCCACACCCCAAACACCTTATGACAAGCTCATCACTCAGGTTACTAAGACATAATCATGAAGGATCTGCCCCTTTGTAGTTTATCTCACTGTGCATCTAAAACCATTGTCATACTCTCATTTGATTTTCATCATAAGGCTTCATGAGTCATTTATGCTTGATTGTCCTTGTGAGCATATGATTACTCTGGCATGTTCATGACTCTACCTTTGATAAACTGGCCTCTAATAAGTTGTGTACAACTAGTTCATGTACTTGTTCCTGTGGTAAATATTGTGACTTAACTCCTTGATATATGGCAGTCATTACATGACTATGATCGTTGACTATGACTATTCACTATGATTAACAAGCATTTCCTTTGTAATGTGTCATATGTTGAAACTATGTTACTGTCACACTTTCATAATGCCATTGTGTGGACTATCAAAATACCAATCTGCCCTTTTAGGTCTATTGTGATTGCCCTGTCCATTGTTATTAAATGATGACATCTTTGATACCTAATCAGTTGTATAAGAATTGTTCTTCATAACTAGCAGGTTGTATTTACTATTCCATGCCTCTTGTTGGTTGTCAATACTCATTGTATCAGTAGAAAGATGATTACCAAATGCATGTTAGTTACTCATCTGCATCAATGTGCTTTCCTTTCTCATGCATTGCTCTTTGGGACAGCATACTGTCATGATGGCTTTGGCTTTGCATTCAATTGTTCAACTTGTGCTGCTCCATGTAACTCATGATAGCTCCTAATAGAACTTGATAACTCCTCCATTATTTATTGATGGATGCATAATTGAACTTGATGCATCTATAATTGAACTTGATGCATATGTGCCTCAGTGCTCACATAAATCATTTGCTTCTTTAATAAAATGGATCTTGGATCGACTTAAGAATATTGAAAGACATATCAACAAAGTACTGCCCTTTTTGGCATGATGTCAGCCTATTGATTGATTCATTGTGAAAAGATGAAGAGTAACTTCTTGACAGTTCACATTGTTTGTTGCATCTTTTGAATCTAATAATGAAATTTGATCAACTGGTGTGATTCTATATTGATTTAATGCATCAATAATTGAACTTGATCATCAATTTAATCAAGTTGCTCAATTTCCTATCCCTCCTAAAACACAAGAGGGTAGTATGTTGGGCTTAACTCTGTGGGAGCCACATTTTACTCCACATGTTGTAATCAACTAAATCAAAATAGTAACAAAGATTTGTCTTATATCTGCACAAGGAACAAACAAGTTAGATAAACAAAGCATATCACAGGTGTATTTGATTACTCTTTTCTTGTTTTCCTGGACACTTATGGTGTGTTATCTATTTTAATTCTTATGGACATCAGATTACATGTTTATGGATATTTTGCACTTATTCTGATCAGTGACCTTTCATTGCTCTAATAACACTCTTTTTTCAGATGCAAGAAACCTAGGAGTAGCGAGGAGAGCGACAAACGGGAACAAGACAAGTGAGGAAGACCGAGATGATGTAGGACAAGGCCAACGAGATTCATCATTCCAAGCAATGGCGGGTCCCTTTTCATTTTATGTGCCTTTCTTTCTTTTTATCTATAAGTGTATAGTCTTTTCTTCATAAGAATTATAATAGTCAGTCCCTTGGCTTGTGAGGGACATTATGCACTTATGATCATCAATAAAGATTACATTTGCAATACATGTTGGTTCTCTTTCTTATTGTATGCAATTGCAAAACTGGAATAATGCAATCTATTTGACAATCTCCTTTATGCACTTATGATCATCAATAAAGATTACATTTGCAATACATGTTGGTTCTATTTCTTATTGTATGCAATTGCAAAACTGGAATAATGCAATCTATTTGACAATCTCCTTTATGCACATTAATGAAATTTAGCAGAAAATGATGTATCTTTTAATGCATTTAAATGCAAACACAATAATAAGTTACCTAATTTAGCTAGAAGCAAAATCAAGTAACAGATACTTTAGAGGAGCTTGAGTATATCACAATTTTTGCATGTTTTGATGGTTCAAAGACTTATCTTCATGTTCCCACTCTTTAGATCGAGACTTCATGATCATCATCTATTGTTCCTGATCATCTTAGCAATGCCACATCTTTGGCCCCTATTGGTTCAATACAATAGAACATTCATCTTATTCCAGACATAGCCAGTTGGTATTTCTATCTTGAAGACATATCATCCACATTTATAGAATCTCAAATTACAGATTTGGAGGATTACTTTGAGGAAATTCATCTCCTCTATGTTGACAACCACACCATCTTTGTTGGCCCACCATATTCATCACCTTTGTAACTTGTTCTACATCAATCTTCACTAGTTTCCAGATTGACATCATCTCTTTCTAAATTGTGGACATTTGAGCACTTTTTAGAGGCACACATCAATTGGATTTGGATTCCTAATTTACCCATTTTTTGGATCAGCTTCTCCAATCACTAATGGATTTGCTTCTTCCTGAGGGAAGAAATACATTGTTTGTAGGTAGTGGATCATATTTTGTCTTTAGACATTCATCATTGGTACTATAAGAGATCTTTCTTTATGGGGGGACTCATATCCTCTTTTTCTCTCTCGTATCAAGGGACATCTATTATACTTGTATGATAGAAGTAGTCCTTGGGGGCTCACATTAAGTCCTCTTTCTATCTTTCTTTCATAGTGTAGTTATTTCTTTTTCTCTCTTTTGAAGAGGATTTTTCCCATGTGGTTTTCTCTTTTTATTTGGTTATGGAAAATTCATTTATTTGTACATGGGTACATCATCATGACTTGTATATGGGGCCCATCCATGCATTCATCATTATATTCTTCATCAAGGTTTCATAGCTTCTCCCTAAGTTGATCTTAAGGGCTTAGGTGTTGGAGTAATCAGGACATCACTTGATAATTAATTAATCATTAATTAATTATTAAGTCCCTTATTATTTTATTCACTTAAGATAAACTTAGGAGTGTTTTTTATTAATTATATTAAACTAAATATAGGTCATGTTGTCTCATTGCATGAGATTAAGACACTTGTCACAATCCAATGTAATCCTCATCTAGGGCTTTTTTTATACTTTTATAAGCATGCACATTCATTGTAATCATAAATTCCATTCAATTCAATTACAATTTGTAGGTTAATCGTAATGTCAGATGTTTGCGTGATACTTGTATAGATTCAGTCTTTTCTCTCTTGGTTACATATCAAATTAGTTGCTATTATATCTCATTTGTGATAGGCATTTTATTTGCAAGTGATTTATGGGAGCTATGGGGTTCACTATCAACTCCAACATATATGTTACTTGAAAGAACAATATTACACTCTTAAAGAACATGGGATGTATTTTTTAAAGAAAAATCTCTAATTGGAAGAGCATAATTATGTGCAAAGTTATTTCAGTAAAAATAAATGACCCATGTTTTAGAGTTGTTAGGGATTGATAATAAGAAAAATACATCAGATTTATTAAAATAGATAGTAATTGACACTTGCAACAAGTATTGGATTGTATTCAAACCAAGAGTTGAACTATTGATTTAAGTGTTACATGTAGAGCATTGATGACTACAATTTCTAGTAAAAATTATTAGATAGAAGACAAGTTCAAGAAATTGCACAATTACTAAATGTATCTAGAAGAACCACTCAAAGATATATTGTAAAGAGAAATAGATTAAAGATGAAAATATTGAAAATAATTAGGTAAATATTTTTAGGGTTCCTCAAAAAGATAGAATTTTAGAAGATGTAAAAAACAAGTAATTGGATATTGGATCAACCACTCCCATGTTTCTTCCAATAGAAAGGACACTATACAAATAATAGATAAAGATGGTATACAAATTTATCATCTACAACATTTTATAGATGCACTTAATAAACTATCTCTCTACCTATATCTCCATATCACTCTATATCTCCTTGTATGTCTTTATATCTCTATACCTCCCTCTATCTATATCACTCCCTCTCTCTCTCTATCTATTGAGCTATCTCTCCCTCTCTACCCCCTCTCCTCACTTCATCCCTCTCTACCTCTCTCCCTCCCTATTTCTTTCTTTCTCTCTCTTATTCACTCCCATCTCTCCTTCGATCTCTCCTACTTTGTATTTCTATCTATCTATTTCTCTCTCTATCTCCCTCTCACTCCTCTCTATCTCTTTATATCCATATATTTCTCTACCTCTATCTCCTTGTCTGCCTATCTCTATATATCTCCCTCTTTCTCTCTCCCTCTCTTTATCTCTTTCTCTCTCCATCTCTATTTTTCTATCTCTACTTCTCTTTGTTTGTTTAAATTTTTATCTATCTCTCTATCTCTATCTCCCTCTCTCCCACTCTATAACTCCTTAATATTTATCTCTATCACTCTATCTCAACATTTATATCTCTCTCTATCTCTCCCTCTTCTTCTCCCTCTATATCTCTCTTTAGAGGAGGAAATTTGCTACCCTCAAGTCTCAAGACAAGTAGGAGTCTTCAAGGATCAAATGGTCCTCAAATACCTCAAGACTACCTCAAGGAATAAAGCTCAAGTGAGGGGATAAAAAAGGGGAGAGTTTGAGAAATAAAAAGAGTGGGTCACAGTAGTCTTTTTGGAAAAGTTGATGAACTCTCGGTCAAAGGATGGTAGCATGACACATGGATGATAGCGCAACGTGATAGTGTCCCAAAGGTGTGCTAGTGTCTCGTACAGACTAGAAACTAAGACTATTACATAAAACACCAAAGTGATTGCTTATGTTCTAATTACTAGGAATTTTCGAGGATGCAAGGAAACGATAGAGAGTAATAGAACTAAAGTAAAGAAAACTAAATGAAGTGTAAACTAAATAGAATGTAGATTAAATAGAATTTAGATAGTAAAACAAGG
Source organism: Sequoia sempervirens (assembly GCA_007258455.2). Lineage (NCBI taxonomy): Eukaryota > Viridiplantae > Streptophyta > Pinopsida > Cupressales > Cupressaceae > Sequoia > Sequoia sempervirens. The sequence goes on from VDFB02000017.1 coordinate 524,554,966, forward strand.
AGAAAGAAAACACTCACAGCCAACCTAGCAATGAAACCTCTAGAAAAATTGAATATATTCAATACCTACACACATAAGACTGAGGAAAATTGTTGGGGCTATTTAGGGAAATAGAATGTAGATTAAATGGAATGTAGATGATCAAAATAAGGAGAAAGAAAGCACTCACAACGAAACTAGCAAAGAAACCTCCAACAAATGAATATATTCAATACTTGCACACATAAGACCAAGGAAAATTGGTGAGGCTATTTAGGGGCTTGCCTCAATCAAACCGCCATTTCGGTGTTTCCACCTCCATAGATAGCCAAATAGATAGATAGAGAAAAATATAGATAAATTAGATAATAAAATGCATAGATGAGGGATGTGAGAAATCCCAAGATGATCAAAGACACAAGACAAGAAAGATATCACCTACAAGGCTTGAGGAAGCCAAAGAGAGAGAAAGAGATAAAAAGAGGGTTGTGATAGCCAAGAGAGTTGTAAAAGATGTACGATCTTGAGAGTGCTATATAAAGCAAGAGAGTTGTGCAAGCTTGAGAGAGTGAGAAGAGCAAAAGAATGTCCAAGAAAAGAGAAGATAGCTCAAGATAGAACCCAAGAAGACCAAATGAATTGAAAAGACAACTTTTAAAGAGGGAATAGGAGGGAAAACAAGGTTCTCAAGCCATTACCACCAATAAAGGTAAGTGACAAGTGGCAAGACATTTGGAAATGGTCGTTTAAATGTTTAAATGTCATGGGATGCTAGTATGGTGCACAAACGTTTGTGTGGTGTACTAGTGTCTAGATAAATCATTCTACAAAATGGTGGGAACAAGGAAACACAAGGTTTAACACAAAGATGACATGTAAAGGTAGTTGTTGAAAAGGGGTCATGAGCATCCTAAGGGGAAAATATTGATGCAAGGGATAAAATGAGCTTACACAAGTACTAAGGGAGTGGACACTAAAGTGGACTCAAAAGTGTAGCTGAAATTGTAAAGGGGTGCAATTTTATGACACCATTTTGCCCCCACTTTAATGGGCTTATGAATTTACATGAATATGCATGCTAAAGGAAATCTACTAAACATAAATAATATCACAGTGCCTAAAGGATACTGTAGAGGAAGCAAATAGCTCTTCAAACCAAGGAAGCATGTCCCCAAGGTGAAGACCTACAAAACAAATACATTAGATAAGAAATATCTACAAAAGACAAAAAGGTTATAATATAAAAGCTATTACATCATGGTGGTTAGAACATATACATGGATAACACATACAAAAAGGCACATAACAAACTAAAGGATTTGAGTCAACAAACTGAAATAGACCTACGCACATACACATATTCAATCAAAATATCCGAGGAAGAACCCTTCAACAAACTAAAGGATTTGGACACACACACACACATATTCAATCAAAATATATGAGGAAGAACCCTTCAACATATTTTTCACATTCTCTTTCAAGCCCCTGATCTTGATATTCACCTTGTTAAATTCTTCTAGAGTCCACTTTGCCAACTTGAAAGTGCCAATAGCCCCTACATGAGCCATGTCGAGGAGCTCAAACATTGAAGTGGTATCATCATTTAGGTACGATAAATCCTCAGAAAGTGGGTTTAGCTTAAGTTTCTATGGCTTTCTAGGACTCATATTAACCCCCTCCTCCTCATGCACAATCTTCCCATTAGAAAGCTCTACACTTGGCGTCTATCAAACCGGGGATTCATCAATTTCAACAATCTTCTCCTCAGCACCTTTCTCCTTACACTGGTCCTTGGTACCCTTCAAAACATCATTCGACACCTATTTTTTCAACTTAGCAATATGCTTGGAAGCCCTTCTAGGCATTTCCTTGGCATCCTTATCTGCAACATTATCATGCAAGCCCTCCTCCTTACAACCCTCTACAATAAAATCATGCCCGTTAAACACAAAATTTCCCTTAGACCTAGAACCCCCAGAAGCAACATCCATGTCATTGCTAGTAGACTAAGACTCTGACTCCTGACTAAGACTCTGACTCCTGAAGAAAAATCTTCTTAGCAACACGTTTCCCCTTGGGGTTCCCCTTCTTTCTCTTCTTAGAAGGGGCAACTATAGGGGAACTAGAAGACCCACCCTCGTCCTCTTCATTCCATTCCTCCTCCCTAGTAGCATTGATATTCAAACCAGACGAGAGGGATACATCATTGATAGCCTTCTCCTTTCCCTTAATCATTTTAGCAGGGATGAGAGCACTCACATGCTCCATTATGAGTAGTATGAAGCCCTCATACAGAACCGACACCCTCCTATTTTTTAAATGAGCATACACCGACACCTCCAACGAAGAAAAAAGAAAGAAAGGGAACAAAATATGTAACCCATGTCTGAAATGATTCAAAAAAGTGAAATGGTAGCCTAAAATTGCATTAAATCGACCTTCAAGGGTAGCATATTGCATGATGACCTCCACAATATCAGCCCAAATTTTCTTTAGAGATGTTCGTTCATAGCCCCAAGATGGCATCTTAATTAGCTTTTTGCATTCACCATATTTAAAGAACTATTCCATGACATCCTCATTGCTCTTCCTCTCCTTGAAGAATTTATGACCCACCAATGGCAAACTAGTAATGGTAGCTATAAACTCCTCATTAATCACAAACTCCATTCCCTTTACCTATAATTTAGGATTATGCCAATAGGAGACAAATTCTGTCAAAGCCTTGGGATCATGGTTGTGAAGCCTTTCTAGGAAAGGAGTGAAATTACCATGCTCTATAATCCTCCAAATTTTATGGTCCTTCCTCCACCTTATACAAGAATGGGGCTCAATCCTACTATGGTCACCCCCTATGTTCACAATCATCTTGAACAAAAACCCTCAAAAAGAGACAATCGTTTGAGAGCCTACAAGCAAAGGAACATAGACAAAGCATGCGACTACAATGCAGGTAATAATGGTAATATCAATCCAACAAATGAGCTCACTCATATCCATCTTTTCACAATGAAACCTTAGCCTCCTCGGGAAGGAGGGAGTACTCCTCCCATGCCTTAAAATCATTAATTCTGACAGCCTCATTAGCAAATAAATCTGCCAGTGAGTTGCCCTCTCTATAGATATGAGTGACACAAGTTTCCTCACAAGATCTAAGCATCATTATAGCATCCTCGATCAACTGATCAATTGTTTAGCTAGGCTTCTGAATACCATGTAGGAATTTAATGATGTTTAGTGAATCTCCCTCCACCCAAAGCTTAGAGTAGCCCTTGTCCAAAGAAAACTTAATGTTGATGATGAATGTGTGTTAAAGTTGACAAACATATTATTATGAATATATATTAATACATACATACATACATACATACATAAATACATACATACATACATATATATATATATATATATTATATAATAATTTATTATAATATATATGAATGTGAGTTGTTATATCAATATACCACTTGCATATATTAATGTGATGGAATAAGAAGTGTTTAAGTTGAAGTCTCACGCATGATATAATGCAATATAAGAGATAATGGTATCACATTTAATAAGTATGTTAGAAATCTGAAATAGATTGAATAAACAAGATCTTTTATGAGAGAGATAAGCTATAAAACTGTAAATGAAATAACACTTGATTATAGACCCAAGATTCTAAGAGATGTGAAAATGTTAAGATTACAATAAAAATTTCCACCACTATAGCCAGAATAGCTACAATCATCATATCACACCAAAAATACACATACAAATATAGGATTAATAGATCTTCATAATTCCTTTCTGATTCTCCAGATCATATTGAACATAAGAGAAGAGTATATGGGAATTTATAAGATTATACAAAAAAATCCAATCTCTTAATCAGGAATCCAAGTACTCAAAACTCTCAAAATATAAGCTCTCATACCATGTTAGAATTCTGAAATAGATTGAATGCTCCAAGGAACTTTTTAAGAGAAAATCAAAGTTACATATAAATTGGAAAAACATAAGAATGCAAACCAAGACTCTGAGAGATTATGCAATGTTGATGTGACAATATACATTAAGAGCTCAAAGAAAATTTGCAGAATAATGACTACATGCATCAAAGTACATGTATGCCAAAGTATGCAAGAGAACAGATGAAAATACAAGCTAGGTAGAGAGTTTATATAGAACTAAGGAGAGGAGGTAGGTGGCAAATCCAACCAATAGGAATCAACCACAAAAAGTGGAGATGGACCATCAAAACTGGAGGATGCCACTAAAAGTTGAAAGTGTTCCACCCTTTAAGGAAGGGGACACCACAACACTTACCTCCTAGTAATAAACTCACTTTATTATCCTAAGCAAGCTTAATAAAGTGTAGGAAAAACCTAGGACTAATGGAAAATAAATTAACCCACTAGGAAAATAAAAACCTACACCAACAAAGTAAACAAATGCTAAGTATAAAGGCATGCATATTATGCCACGCATATGACAACAACCCAAGTTGTTGAAAATTTCAAAAGGGCACATAATTTGTAAGGTGGCATGTGAAGTTCGTAACTATTTTAAACTACAACTGTTGTGCAAACTATAACCTTCAATATAGGCACCATAAACAAGCTTTAAGGATGGAAAAAGCCACGATGGGAGTGTGAGAGCAATTGGGGTTGTAATAGCCCATGTGCAGCTCTAGATTGAAAGCTTTGACTAAGTATTTCAATATGTGTAGGCTATAAAAACTCCATCACTTGGTATAAGCAACAAACTAGAATGGATAAGGACTCCATGCGCTATGAGAAATGAGCCTTTTGCTGAGTCAATGTACATCAAATCAAAGAGAAGAAATTTTCAATGGGTCTTGGCAATTTGAGGAAGATTATTGAGATTTTTTGTGAGATAAATTTGCTAACTTTTCTAGTAGCAAGACCCACAACTAGCATAGGAAGGAAAGGTGGCATAAATCATAGTTATCTTTCAATTTTAAACCTCTCTCTAAATCAATATAAATAGAGGTTGCTACTTTCATATTTGGGGATTCATTGTTGTTCATTGTTGCTAATTTTGTCATTCAATTTGGAGAGCTCTTTGTTGTGTTATTTTCTATGAGAGCATTGTGAGAGTTTGGGAGTATTTCACTGAGAGTTTGAGAGCATATTTCATTGTGAGTTGAGAGAAAATTGTTTTTGAGATTCACAACATATATTATTTGATTAGTTTGGAGATAGGTTGTGTTTAGGGAGGCAACAAGGTGAGTCTTTGGCATTGAGCATAGAGTTGCAAGTTCTTTGTTGGAAGCTATATTTTTTATGGTTGCTTAGTTATTCTTTACTCTTACCCCTTTTTTATTTTGATATTATGTTTTTCTATGGATTGCAAGTGTTTGTTCAATCATTGATTATTATTTGTAGCTTTTAAATAGTGTTTTGATTATATGGGAAAAATAAGTTTTGAAGGGACCCGAAACCCTATACAACTGTAGATACAAAATGCTACTCTAAAGATGTAACAATAAACTATCAGCAACAACCATCAACAAAAAAGTAGCAAAATAATAGGAAACAAATAGAAACCTAGTAGATTTTAAATAGTGTTATGCCTAAAGATTGGATTTATATAAGTTGGGTTAAGGTATCTAATTAGCATAATATATTGCTACCATGATTTTAATGTCTGATTGACATAAGTTAAGTGAAGCTAACTAAGAAGGTATTATGACAATATCTAAGATATAGTATGGTACATATAATTCTTGTATAAGTTATTATGTTAGAAATGAAAAGGGTTTGATATCATGATAGGAGCAATGAGTCATCATTTTCTAGGGTAAGATGTTATGAATGAATATGTTGGTAGTTTAACCATGGGTGGAGAACTTATATTATCAATAGTTCATAACCCTTGAAAGTAGGAGAATATTCTATTCCCTATGATTAGGGTATACACTTGAAAATGATTATATTGATATTCAGCAATAGGGTTGAAAACGTATTAGAGATATATATATTTTCTGATTATGTTATTATCTTATACATGACCAAGAGTCTATACCTATTCACGGAATTTCTAATATTAAAGAAGAGGACTTCACAACTTGACATCCCAAAGCCAAATATGAAGGGACTTTAAGGTATAGAAGAACAAACTCCTCTCAAGTTGAAGATGTCCTCCAAATTAGATATGAATGTAACATACATTATAAACATGGGAATATATATGTCATATTGAAGGGAAAAGATATATGATGGTTTATGAACATACAAACATAGGTGCCTTATATAAATGATGCAAAGGATAACCTGGAAAGAACCATGAGGAAATTGGAGATTAGTTGAAATGTTCTTAGTTGAATTTACTAGAGGTTGAATAGCTTATTATACTAATTTATTATTATTAGAAATTACTATGAACGTGAGGTTTTATATAAAATTTAATAATTAGATTGGTTAAGGTAACCTAGAAGGATGGAGCCATGTTAGATATCACAACAAAGAGTTTGAAACCCAATATGAGGAAGTAATCTTCAAATCAAGTTTAATTTTGAATTGGTATGGATATTGACATATTGACAGTGCTTTAGATTAAGACTAGATGTGTCCAATCGGTGACATGGTGTCATCAGTATTAACTAAATATTTATGAGCTAGGAGAGTCGTTACTCCCCTGTTTATATGAAATAACTTGAATAAGAGGCAATTGTCGGTCCCAAGAATGTTACAAATGTGTAAAAAGGTATTCAAGAGGTTGGGATAAACCTAATTGGTCAGTTAGATCAACTTAAGTGTGTCATCACTTTTTGGAATGGTATCTTGTTTATTATCTTGAGATCAAACCTAGTCAAGAATTATTTATGGTCAATAGAGTTTCCAAGTCAAGCGAGGGGGTTGGTGAACATGCAACACCTCTTCATAAAAAGTGGATTTGATTTATTTATTATATATGTGATAATTCTTTGGCCAAAGTAAGTGTAGATACCATTGCATACACTTTGTTGTTTCATCGTGACCCAAGGTTGCATAGCTAGCATGGAGTGTAATGAATGTAGGTGGGTATCCACTATATGGAAACACTAGTTATGTAGGACACAACACCATGCTCAAGTAGGCATTATATTAGAGGATTTTCATACCAAGCTCTTCATTGAAGGGTAGGACCATCTTACCAATTAGGAAGATGTGAGAGGGACTGCTTATGTTTGTGGTTGGAGGAAAAGTACTTGGGTGATGCTCTGTGTCATGCGGTTGGTAGCCAAGACTTGTGAAATAGAAGAAGATGAAGATGTGTGTTCCAGTTATGGAAAAATTGACCAATATACTCTTGATTTCTATTTAAGCTCTTGTAAGCTATGAATTATATTATGATCTTGAATCTATTTAGAAAATGTATATGAAAAATATACATTACTTGGGATTATGTAATGTAATTTGGAATGGGTTTATTTCAAATGTGCAAATATGTTATTGAAAAGGAAAATTTTATTTTTATGTAATTGTGAACTTGATATTTTCATATTTTGAGTTAAAACTTAGGTAAAATCAATAGGGTAAACTTTTGGCATGTTACAATCTAAAAGATAGGGAAGCAACCAATATCAAACAAAAAAAAGAGAGAGAAAGGAGTATATACCCAAGATGAAGAGGACACGGGTCTTCGATCCGGTATATACAATTGTAAAGTTGAGTAAGGAAATGAAAAGGACATGGGTCTTTGATTCGACAGAGCTGATTGAAGATTCACCACAAATGTGTTCACTACAGATAAACACATTGGGTAAAAGAGTGAAAAATAATAATAGAAACCATAAAAAAATTTATAAGACACAATAATACACAATCTGATAAGATATAAGATGATGTTGATAGGTATAGCTAGCATGGCTAGAGTCCATATGATAAGTGCATAGGCTTGTGGCTGTTGCAAGCTACGTTGTAGGATAGTCACAAAAAAGACAAGTCTAGTCAAGCTGCCCCCAAGCTAGATGATGATATATAAGACATCTAGACACCAAGACACAAGATGGAAAATATCAAATGTAAGACAAATTATAAGATGCCAAATAATTTATTTGAAAGGGGCTTTCACAAAGGGGTTCTTTCATTAGGGAATCCTTTTTGTAAGACATCAAGAGACCAATGAACCCTTTTGAAAGAACACTCCTTTTAAAAGACATGAAATTTTCTATAAGTGATTATGTCACTAAGGAATCCTTTTGAAAAATCTTCCATAAAGGAATCATTTGGAAAGAATGCTCCTTTTTTGAAAGGAAGTGTTCAGACTCTTTCACCAAGGGATCTTTTGGAAATAAATTTCACCAAGGAATCTTTTTGAAAGAATAATCCTTGTTAACAATTAAGTAGCTATGAGAGCCCCCCTAGAATGATGTGTGCTACACAAATGAGCACATGTCATTCTAAGGAGAAGAAAAATGCATAGAGACAAGAGGGGGTCCTCAAGAAGGACACACACCTCAAAAATGAATTACCTTAGCCCCCAACAAATAAGGGAGGACAACCATGCTAGATGCTATTGTGTTGTTAACACAATGAAAGTATAGTTGCACACTATGAGTATAATCATAACACAAGCTAAATACACCAAATCCAATAGATTCTAAGAAATACTTAATTGGTTAAGCTATAATCCCAATGAAATACTTGAAAACCATTAATAAGGAAGCCATTAAACATAAACAACAAGAAATGAATAATGAAAACCTATTCTAGTGACCCAAACTTCATCCCATTGGGCGATTAGTACTACATATGATGTGGAATGTCACCCCTTTCCTAATCCCTTGGATAGTGTTAGTATTCCAAATCAAAAAATCCACTAAATCCTAGAATTAAGTCACACTTCATGCTCAGACCTAGTGTAGGATTTGGCCAACTAACAAGAAATGAGATTGGAACACATTTCCCCTGCACTTCAGGCTCTGTAAGACCTAGGGGGGTGACCCTTTAGCAACACCTAAAGATTCAAACACACATGTAATAGGGTATTGCTTAACAAATGATGCTTTCACAAGAATATGCTGAGAAACATTAAATATTACTCAACAATGGCTAAGATATTGGGCAATATTCATTAACTAGCATGGAGAACATGGTGGATACAAACACTCATAAAACATAATTGAAATGGTTTTTGATTTAATAATTTGGGACCAAACTAAAAACAGAAGATGCATAAAGATTGACCAATGCCAAGAAGAGGGCTATGGAATCATATAACCAAAATTTCATCCTACAGTGTTAAACATGTTGTGAAGATCTTTGAAAATGTTATCACATTATGACAACAAGACCACGGAAGCTTTATCAGATAACCATTCTTACAAATCCACCTGCAAACATAACACTCTTGTTACATTCACTAAAGCAATTACTCCATTCTTTGAACAATAGGCAATAACAAATGTAGCTGACATTCATTCAAGCAATTACACCATTCTCTAAACAGAAAGCAATAATAATTGCAACTCAAATGCAGCAAATGTGCATGAAAAAACCCAGATAATCTTTGATTATTGAATTCAAAAGAGTATTATATCTTAGCCATGGAGACATACACAAAATAAAATATATTCATGAAACCCAATTCAGAACACAAAACACTTCAGATTAGTGACTAACAGTCATACTTTACCCTAGCTTTACAATTTTTACAGAGCTTCTGTCTGCCTTGCAGAATTTTCAGAAAATGGAACCCTTTATAATGAGAAGAGAAGGAGAAGATAGAATAGAAGAGAAGAAGCAACCCTAAAATAATTTTGTAGAAAACACTAGGCAGCAATTCTCCCATCCATCAACAATAGAAATGAAAAGCCTCACTCTTCTCTCTTTCCCTTGCACAACCAACTTTGCCTCCGAATTATGACCCTCCAAAGTAGGTCACTGGGGAATATTTTTCAGGTGCACTTCTAAGTGTGCAAAGGAAAAATTCTCAATATGGGCACTTCAAATTTGTAAAATTTGAAAGTCCCAACAGATAGCAAGCCTTCAAATAGATTAAATTAATAAAGATTAAGCTAGGTTGATGACATGTGAGCTAAACATGGATGCAAAGCTTAATTAAACTATGCTAACATGGATATTGAATGCTAAATATTGAATGCTAAATGCTAAATGCTAATGGAGATGGATGCAAACTAAGCTAGATGGAAACAAGCTCAAAGGTGGTAGCCATTGATGGAAACTATGCTAAAATTGATGCATAAAGCTAATTAAGATGATGCTAAAATGGATGCATGAAGCTAATTAAGATGATGCTAAAATGTAAAAATTCTTAAGAAGATTGCTCTCAATTTCTCTATAATAACTTTTCTCTAATGAAGTGGATCCATTTCTCTCCAAACTAAGGAGTATTTATAGGATAAAATGTTGAATTAAGGGTTAAGATCAAATTACACAATCAATGGATGAGAGGCAATGAGAGATAAAGAAATGGATTGAGGATGCCATATAGGGATGAGGATGAAAGTTGATAAGGATCAAAGAGTTAATCAATAGCTCCCATTGATCCAAAGAAACACACTTCCTAAAAATTAGGAAGAGGTTAGAAGATTGTTACAAAGGAATATTCCATTTTTAGAGTTCAAATGGAAAAATATTCCAAGGGAATATTCCCATGCAAGTGGGAGGGTGAGGATAATTAGCAATTAGATAATTAAAACAAAGTTTTAATTGTGCAAGTTAGAGGAAATTAGGATTATCATTAAATTATTTATTTATTTAATGAAAGGGGGTTTTGTGACATTTAATTCAATAATTAGGATTATTCAATTAAATAAGAAGACATAAGCAATTTAACTAAGTAATTTGCATTACCTAGTTAAATAAGATGAAAATTAATGTGAAAGGGGGTGAATTAGCCAAATAATATTGATCATTTGATTAATAGGAGAAATAGGTGAATTTAATTAAATAACTAGGATTATTCAATTAAAAAACCGCAAAGAGGTGCTTTAGAATGAAATGGTGTTAGTAATCAGATTTAAGTGTGCAATATCAGTCAGGACAATTTTAAGTGTCTATATTTTTCCCCTCTTTGAAGTGTGGTACCTATTACATTGGTTCAAAGACTAATGCTCTTTGGATTTAAACTGGTGCTCAGATCAAAAATTTTAAAAATCTTGATTTTTTCGTATGCCCCATTGTTGCCCCAATGAAAGGAATTAAGCTAGTACCCTACCCCCTTGAGAGATCAGGCTAAAATTTTAATATTTGGGTCAAGATCGTGACAAAGGTTCAACATTGTTTTAGGTGTAGAGAATAGGTTGCGAGATGTGAAAACGGGATCAAAAATGTGTAAAATGCCTCAAAATATGCCCCATAGCTCAAAATTTGATGAAATAGGATTAAAATCCCATTTCCCCCCTCAAATTAGGGTTAAAAACCCTAATTATTAGGCTTAAATAGAGGTGGAGGGGTCATTTTCAATTCATTTGCACTCATAGTCTTAGTGAATTGTTGATGATTTTGCCCTAAGCACTGGACGAGATGGCTAACTATGAGCTCCCACAACACCTCACAAACAAGGTATGAGAGTACCAATGGGCACCAGGCATAGGACCATCAGTATGTAAATCAAAACTTTCCTTATTTTTTGAGTTTTTAGGTCATTAATGCTAGGTTGAAGTTTCCAAACAAAGGTGTCTCTATACAACATTGCTTTTGAATTGGTCGACAACGCTTTTTCCTGAGAAGCGACACTATTGCAGATAGTGTCACTTTTGCTTAGATAGGCTTAGTGACACATTTGAAAAGCCAATGCACTTTTTCAAAAAATCGTCATGGTCAAATTTAGGATTGACTTTGGTTAAGCATTGCTTTTGAAAAGTCGATGCGCTTTTGCAAGAAGGGTCACTTTTGTTATTTTGGTCCATCACTTTTGAAAAGCTGACACACTTTTAAAAATGGAACCAATTTTTTCATTTGGGTACAACATTGCTCAAAAATAGTGCCATGCTTTTGCAAAACAGAGGTGATTTTGTAGATTAGGGTTCGAAACTTGAAATTTTAGAAGTTTTCAACAATTTTGACATGGTTTGCTTCGATTGTGTAGGAAATCATTCAACTGCTTCACTAAAGAGAGCATTGACCCAACATTTTGTCCCGCATTGGAAATTTGACTAATCAGTCTAGGATGTTCCTTGGAGCAATCAGGTTGGGGTTCATGGCAGGGATGCCTAAGGTCAGGACCCATCTTTCTATGATGACAACATTGATAGAGAGGTGGCATAACGAGACTTCATCCTTCCACCTACCTACTGGGGAGGCGACTATTACCCTAGAGGATGTCTGGTGCATACTCTGAGTGTCAATCCATAGTGAGCAAGTGATCTATGATGTGGACGCTAGGGAGGTTGCTTGCTGGGTGATCCCATAATGCTTGTTTAGAATTTTTGGCCAAACCAGACACTAAACTAATTTTTTCTAACTAAATTTTCACTTTCGAGCACCTATAGCGGCTAAACCGTGAGGAATTTGAAGATGATGCAAACTAGTGATTTGTGACATTTTGTCTATAGATTCTAAATATATTTTTTTCAAAAAATTTGGAATCATATTGCACTTCTTTTTCCATCTCCTTCAAAAACTAGTTTTTTTTCAGTAAACACGATTTTTAAGGAGTGATGCTCACCGTGTACAACATAACTTTTTTTCCATGAAGGATAATTTTTTTAAATAAATAAATAAATTTTTAACTACAATATCTATTGGTTTCATAGTGTTTTATTGAATATTTTTTCCTTAATCAGGTTTTGAAGTCAAACCAATTACAATTTAGACATAGGAAAACTGTATACAACATAACTTTTTTTGTATGTATCGAAATTCAAATTTTTTTACTGGATCATGGACATCAATACGTAGCTCGCACACATTTTTCAAAATTTTATTTTGATAATTTGCTATTTTTCCACATGTGCATAACAAAGAGCTTGATTTTCAGTGAAAAACCTATGTTTAATCAAACTAAAAAAACAAATACATAATAAAACCAAAACATATTAAAATTATATTTGTTGGATAGCTTGTTCCGAGGACTACCATCATCCAGTTGGGTATGTGAAGTCTCCTCCATTTTCATCCTCAACTTAAGCCCGTCATGGATAATTGGCTCTTGAATGCTAAATGTTAAATGCTAATGGAGATGGATGAAAACTAAGCTAGATGGAAACAAGATCAAATGTAGTAGCCATTGATGGAAACTATGCTAAAATGGATGCAAGAGCCAATTAAGATGATGCTAAAATGGATGCATGAAGCTAATTACGATGATGCTAAAATGCTAAAATTCTCAAGAAGATTGCTCTCAATTTCTCTATAATAACTTTTTTCTAATGAAGTACATCTATTTCTCTCCAAACTGAGGAGCATTTATAGGAGAAAATGTTGAATCAAGGGTCAAGATCGAATTAAACAATCAATGGATGAGAGGCAATGAGAGATGAAGACATGGAATTGAGGATTCTCATCAAGGGATGAGGATGCAAGTTGATAGGCATCAAAGAGTTAATCAATGGCTCCCATTGATCCAAAGAAACACACTTCCTAAAAATTAGGGAGAGGTTAGAAGATTGTTACAAAGGAATATTTCATTTTTTGAGTTCAAATGGAAGAATTCCCATGCAAGTGGGAGGGTGAGGATAATTAGCAATTAGATAATCAAAACAAAGTTTTAATTGTGCAAGTTAGAGGAAATTAGGGTTATCAATAAATAATTTATTTATTTAATGAAAGGAGGTTTTATGACATTTAATTCAATAATTAGGATTATTCAATTAAATGAGAAGACATAAGCAATTTAACTAAATAATTTGCATTACCCAGTTAAATAAGATGAAATTAGTGTGAAAGGGGGTGAAATATCCCCCTTAGTTTTTTTTTTAATTTTCACATACAAATTTGTGTCCATTAAGGTTAGCCCAATGAACATAACTAGTTGAAAGGGAACCCTTCACTTTCTGATCACCAAGATCCCGACGTGGGCGAGGTGAGAGCATACGGTGTGAGGGGATCGTTAGCTATAAATTGGAAATGAAATACAATGTTGTAGGCAGCTAGCCGACCATTCTGAAAAGTAAATGTCGAAAGTAAAGTAGGCGGATAACCGTCCATGAAAGCTCAACCACTTATTCAGTAGGAATGATAACTACAACTAAATACTAAAAATTAAACACTCGACCACTTATTTAGCAAGAGTGAGTAAAACAAAAATATAGAATGCTAAAATTCAAAGGTTGATCAATACTACTGGAATCAATGTAATCGTATGCTCTCTCATACAATGATATTACAATGAAATAAAACTCTAATCAAACCAATAGATTTGCAATATTCCTTGCTACAAATAACAGTGTAATCGCTAAGGAAATATGTTATCGTAGAATCTAGCAGCGCTCATTCCATGGATAACCCCCTACGAAACTTGTTCATTTCCTAGGTTCGTGAAGTTTAAACACGCAAAATGAGGTATTTTTTGAGCCACCTCGTAATGCGTTCCAAAGCCTCAAACAGTCAGTTTGAGCATCCCCCTATGTTCACCTTGTGAAGACCTTAGAAATGAGCTCCTTCGCGAAGTCTCACTAATCATACTTAGTTAAATTGTGAAAAATGTAGTTGCACCCAAAAAGTGCGCTCCTGCTCACAGCCAAAAATTGGCTAAGTGTTGAAAGTGCAGGGGCGCCAAAAGTCAATGCCCTTGCACAAAGGTGATTGTTTGAAGATGAAGAAGTGCTGAAAAAGTGTGCCTTTACATATTTTTCCCAAACTTAGCCAAAAATTGGCTTAAGCGCACTTTTTCAAGTCATTTTCATTTTTCACTTATCGTGCCACTTTTTATGCCTCAATTAATTGGGTGACTTGAGTTAGGTTTTTGCTTTCCTCAATCACTTAAAATTGATTTTATTGTTTCATTTTTCTCATTCTTGGTCTCCACTCCATTTTCTCTTTGTTGGGCGCGCATCTACCTCAGGAAAAAATGTGTTTTTTATGCAGACTTTCAGTTCAAGCTAGGGTTTTTATTTATCTTCTCAAGTACGTTATTATTCATTTCTCTCTTCTTTGTTTTTCTTCTATGTATGTGTTTTATTGTGTAATGATTTATAAATGTGTTTTTTTTTGTTTTAAGTTTCTTTTCTTCTTCTCAAAACACGTTTTTCTTCTCTTCTTTTGATCTCTTCTTTCTCTCCCACGCATTTTATTGCTTCTCATTCTTTCACATTTTTTTCATTTGATGGACCCACTCGTGTTTAAATAGATTCTCCTATCTTTGGTGTCTTTCCTTAACACGTGGGAGTTCCTTTCTCCTTTCATGCTCATTTTTCACTTATTCATTCTTCCACACGTTTTACATCTACTCAGCTCCTCAAGTAATGACTTGGTGCGAACAATGAAGTAAACTCATGATTTGTGAGTAAAGTTGCATTATTTTTATGTGTCATGCAATGAAGTCAAGGTCGAGTGTACTAAAAAAAATGTGTTCCCAAGTATCAGCTTTAAGTGTTCCATGCCTCAAAATTGTCAAAGCGTTATTCTCAAACATCACTACACTTTGTTTTCAATGTTTTTCCAATACAAAAGTGCTCATGTATAATTCCATTACATTTGCAAACTTCATGGAAAAGGTGTTAGAGCACAAGAAATCAGCACCTCGAGACCTAAATGCATATTCTAGCTCCAAAGTGCAATAGCGCTATTTTTCAGCGCCACTGCACCAAACTTCTTGCTTCAAAGTGCAAGGGCACTGATTTTCAGCGCCCTTACACTTTTCACATTTTTTCCCTTATTCATTCCTAGTCTTCCCAATTTCATCCTGAACCTCATTCATTTCACTTTGTGCATCATTTTGTGTGCCTTGTCATTCACTCCATGCTTGCTCATCATCGTTGCTCACTTCACGCATCCCCATGTTGTTTTTTGACTAATGTTTGACTCTACATCTTGCAATCTCTTTTCAAGATCCTCAAGGTTGTTGATCATGGTTTCAGTTGCTCTCTGATGACTTTCAGAAAACCTCCATCGTCTTCAAAAGCTAAAGAAAAAATGAAGTATAAATATCAAGATGTTTATTTGTCGACTGTAGTGGTCTCCAAGGTGGAAGAGATAAAAGACACAGAGGTTGGTCATCAAGACTTAATTGATTTTGCAGAGAAAAATGAGAAGAAGCCTCTTCCTGATTCTATGAGAGCAATTGTTCACAGTAAGCTACATTTGGTGTCCATGTTCCCTACTACTGTGCACAATACAAAATTTTTCTTTCAGGTTGCATCCCACTACATCAGGGAGAGAAAAAGTGTGATTGATTCTTCTGGGCATGAGATTTTGAGACTCGACCCTAACTTCTTTGATATTGTGTTTAAAGTTCCACTAATGCAGAAGTACATTGATATCTTGATACAAAAAGCACAAGAAGTCTATGACGTTGATCCCAATAAGGCTAAAAACTTGATAAATAGCCAATGGTTGAAGAAGCCTAGGCAAACTATTTCTAGATGGCCAAAGGGACTCCTGTGAAGTGATTTCAAAGATGATGTCAAAGATATGATCACATTCTTGAGCAGAGTGAAGGGCTTGTCTGAATCATCCACTTTTCATGACTGGATGTATGAATACATCAGAATCATAAGAAGACAAAAAGTTCACATTGATTGGGGCAAACAGATCAGCGATGAAATGCATGAACAACTGATCAATGTGCCTTCTACATTAAAATTCTATATGACTTCTTATCTGGTGTATGCAGCAACTATAATGAGGCAATTTCCAGGTCTATCCACAAAAGGGAATTGAATGTTAGTACCTGTGTATAAATTTTTCTATCAACTGGAGTTAAAGGAAAGCTTCCATCATTTTAGGAGGGTTACTGGTGCTTTCTGCGCACCTTTGCTTTTCAATTTTGATCCAACTCTCGAGAGGAGAAGGGTATCTGATGAGGCCTATAAGGCGGTAAGTAAAGTTGGATGCATATTTCTACAATTCCCAACATTTACTTATTTAAGAGTAGGGTGCTACACTGGTTGCCCTTACATGTTGCCATGATATCCTTTAGACAAGTGGGTTCTCATGGAGATGTGCAGACAGTTGATTTCAGTGCACAAAGAACGAAGGAATATTCACAAGCGTGGATTCAAGTTCCCACTGACAATTGGTAGATATTCTATCCCAACTGTACAAAAAGCTAAATCAGTTTATGATGAGATGCAAGTCATGACAATCAGGGCCTCCAGGTATAGGTTTGATTTTCATTACCGGGATGTCAGAAGGCAATTGCAAAAGGGTCATCATCACAAGTACTATTTTGAGGATATCCAGGCTGATTGTAGAGATGAAGAAGCCATTCACAAAATGGATTATTGCAGGTTGACCGTACAGCAAATTAGAGACCTTGATATTGCTACCCTACCAAAGGATTTTATAGATCCTGGCGATATCATGAATGTTGTCGATGATGAACAAGAAATTTCTTAGAAGTTGTTGCCTACAATTCAATGGTCTAGAAAATAAAGTACTAGCATCAGAATTCAATTGGTTCATGAATGAATCAATATGTGATCAGCTCAATGTTCAGTCTACAGGAGCAATGATGGTAGACACTTTGCCCATTGTCACAATACCAATGGTAACTTCAGAAGTGACAATGACGACAGAGTTGAAAATGACTCCAGAAGTTCACACCTCCTTTCTTCCCCCTTGGTTGATATCTCAAGTTTCAAAGAGGAAGAAACAAATTTTTTCTCCAGAGGAGCTTGACCTCGAAGAGATACTCCCTCCAAAACCTAAAGGGAAGAAAAAGGAGAAAGTATACTCAAGGCTAAATGTTGACAAGACTAATCACAAGTATGCAGAGATTGGCATACCACCGCGGGAAGAAGGAGATGTCAATATGGAGGACTACACAGTAACAAGAGTCCAACTTGGCAAAGTTACCAATGAAAGTGCAAAAGCATATGCGCAAGTGACATTGGACATCTTGGCTGGAAGACTAGATAAAATGGAGCAACCTCGCAATATGTACAAACAAAGGGCAGAGCATTATGCCACTGTTGTAAAGAGACTTGCAGGATCTTCAACTAATGCACAACTATTGGCAATGGTGAGTATTAAAGACCCAGCTTTCAAGAAAGTTGAGACGTTTTCCTCCAAAGGAAGGGTGTTGTATGATTTCATTGAAAAGATCATAGAACACAGATCTCAGATTATAATTGTTGCAGACGAGAAAACTACTCTATTGGCCAAGCTCACCATAGAGCTTGATAAGGAGAAAAGTGTACTTTCCCAGGAGCGCAAAGATATGGAAAAATTCCTATTGTCATGGTCACAGATGAAACAAGTAAAGCTCAGTAAATTGGTGGAATTTGGGGTAATTCCTGATAAAGAAAAATTCATTGAGGTAAGAGAATCCTTGAAACATCGAATACAAGTAATTCAATCTCTTGTGGAGGATCTCCTCCAAGTGCAGGAAGATGTTGAAGGACATCGTGTGATTCTTGAAAAAGGTATCAAGGAGTTATCGAGACAACTTCTTGACGAAAATTGTATCTTGCTGCCAGCCACAGAAATATCCCAGATCTTCAAAGAAGCCATCATGAAGTTGATTGACAATATAGACTTTTTAGAAGCCTCTCTGAACATCATTTGTGATACAAGGCTCACATTGGATAACCTAAAAATGCATCTTGATAGGTGCAAGAAGGTTCACTCATCTGCCATGAGATCGATCATGAGAATTCACACCATTGTGGATTACACTGTTGGTCCAGATGAGAAGTTTGTGTAGGAGACCAGGAAGAAATACAAAGACTTTCACGCCCAAAGCAAGGAAACATGAAGGTTCCTAATCTCCAATGTTAGACATTTTTTATGCTTCCCATTATGCATCTTGTAAATATTTCCTGAAATTTTATATGTCTTTTTGTAAATTGTAATTGCACCAAGTTTGAGGTGTAATTTCATTAAGAAAAATTACACTTTGACTTTGGTCAAAGTTAGGTGAGATATCCTAAAATCGCTCACCCAACTTTCCTTGATTTTCTCAAATTAGTTTCCTAATTTTTCTCTTCCCTCTTTCTATATATATGAGGGATTTCCTTTGTATTATTTATCTTTTAGCATTTTGCAACGAAGTGCTGCCCTTTTTGAAGTAGAATTGTGAAACTTTGTGTTCATGCTTTGTGAATGAAATCTGATCAGTAAAGAAGAAGATTGCAAACTAGACTTTGTGTTGGATTCGATAGTCTTGTGAATTGATCTCATTTGGTGGTGATTAGTAAAGTGATATCTGAAGGACTCTAAGTAATTCATGTAAACTTTGTGTTACATCCTTTATTTGGATTTACATTTGTGATTTGTTTAACTATTGTTGAATGATCTACAAGACTTTGTGCTTGTAATTGTTCATGCTCTTTGGATACTTTGGTCGGATGATCTACAAGACTTTGCGCTTGTAATTGTTCATGTTGTTCGAGGAATTGTTGTATCTAAGAAGATTTTGTCCTTCTAATACAACAAACGATACGTCTTTCACAAATCTACCATTGAAAAAGCTACGAAATGACTTTGTGCCTTCGTGAGCTTTCCCTTTTATTTTACTTGTTTATCATTAATCACTTTTGGTATCTCTACGCTTTGCTTTGACAAGATAGAGGTATTAGTATTACTGCTTGTTGAATGTTTAAGTTTATTGTGAATTGAGAACTTCTAGCAGTGAAGCATTGTAAACATCTTCTCTAAAAAAAGAGAGAAGGATGAATGTGACACACCCCCCCACTTCGTAATTATTGTGTACATTTTATAATTACTTTATTTGTTTTACTATAGCTTCTATCAATAGTAAGAAGGGTGCCTCCCCTTTCTGAAAGGAGAGATTTATATCTCGCATAGCTATGGCTAAAGTCCTAGTTGTGTAATCTATCGAAAAGTTGATTACATAATTTTGACCCAATAGTTTTTTGGCGACTCCGTTAGGGAACGACATACACAATCTAAGCCTCACACTTTTGATTGAAGTAGATAAGTTTTTTGTTTCTTACTATTCTTTTGTATATTGTTACTTTTATAATCTCCATCTTGTTCAGATCTACATTCTGGCGGACCAAATATATACATGAGGATTGAGGGCTCAAGGAGTAGTAGATCCACTTTTTGAAGAGTTGTTGCAATGTAATTTTTTGTTTACTCCTCCACAATTAAGGTCACCACTGCAACGTGTTGTAAGCTATCCTCCACATAGCCAAAGATCTTCTCTCCCAAGTGTTTGGTCTGTTTACCGCAAGCATCTTGTTCAGGTACCTGTTGTGAAACCAGCCATGGCCGCACCACCTGCAGGACCATGGGGAAATGCTTTGGTCCCCTTCGTTTGGCTGCACCCTTGCACGAACTGCCACGTGTTTCCAGAAAGCATCTCCTGAAGTTTCAAGGTGATGGAAAAAAACATCCCAATGAACACATATTCGCATTCTACATCATTTTTGGCTTTCTCAGCATTGAGCATGAAGACGTTTTTGTAAGATTTTTCATTGAATCCCTTCAAGGGGTTGCATTCGAATGGTTCTTTACTCTTCCTAACGCCTTTGTCACCAACTGGGCCTCTCTTCGCACAAAGTTTGAAGAAATATTCAAACCTGCTGAAGATTCACATGCTTTGTTGGCACAACTCACCACCATGCGCAAAGAAGCTCACGATCCCATGCATGAGTTCGTGGAAAAATTTAATAAATTGGTGACGTGGATCCCAAATGATGCAAGACCGATAGACCATAACCTGAAGTGCTTCTTCATCAACACACAACTACCCAAAGTGAGTTTGTACTTACGCAGGGAAAATCTTGTCAACGTCAAAGCAGCTCAGCAACTAGCTACAAGCCTAGAAGACGATATGATCCTTGCTGGAGAAATAAGGATGGGAACTAATGAAAACAAAAGTATGCAAGCCTCAAGGTCTTCAGCATCTAATGTTAGTGCTCCCAGTGCTAGCTCCAACTTTACAGATCCTATGGTCTAAAGGCTGGAAAATGAAGTCTTGTCCCTAAAAAAGCAAGTTTCGAACAATAACAACAATAGCAACTACAAGGATGTCCCTAGGAGGAATTTCCCTAATTACGCTGGCAACAAAAGGAAGGCTTGCTCTAGAAGCCCCACCCGCTAACAATGTTGCAGGATATTATGCGGCTGAACAAGACAATTATGCACAACAAGAATACCCTAAAGAAGAAAATGTCGATCTCTTCCAAGAAGAAGAAATTGAATCAGTTGGCGACTCCAAGATTAGCTACTTGCAAATGGCAAAGCAAGAAGAAGAAGATGACTTGGTGACTGACACTTATGTTGTTTTTATGCGGCATCAACAAAATCAACTTGACAAAGCTCAAGCTACTGCTCTCCCTGAAAAAGAGAAGCTATCAGTCACGATCGCCAAAAGAGGATCTCCCCTCCCTTGGCAACCCAAGAAAGCAGCGAATCCACAAGTAAGTACACCTCATCCCTCTTCATCAAATTCCGCTACCCCTAAAGCTAATCCTCCTATTCCAAAGACCAATGTGCCTTTTGTAAAACCAATTAGTGAAGTTACAACTTCCAGCCTACAAAATTCTTTCCAGGATTTTGACATTATTGACTGTGCCAAGAAAACCAAGGTTCAGATGTTTGAGGCTGAATACATCAAAGCCAACCCTAACCAATTTGATAGGCTTGTTAAGTTTGTTAATGACAAAAGAATTTCCCCAAGTCAGGATACACCTCCTGACACCCCTGTTACTCCTGACACCCCTATTACTCCTAAACCTAGGATGCCACAAAGTAACCTTGTATCCAATCCTCCAACTGCCTCCGGATGCATTGATCAATTTTTCATCTCCCTACTTGTAAATGGTTTTAAGTTGAGTAACTGTTCCATAGATTTTGGTGCATCAGATAACGTGATGCCCACCAAAGTAGCCACTATTTTGGGCCTTAAGATGACCAAAAAATTTAGCCACTGTTTCTCAATGGAGAACAAACAAGTGTCATTGATCGGCCAGATCAAAGATGTGCAGTACGCATTCGCTGTATACCCGGAGAAGAAAATAAAATTGACGATCCTCGTGGCCGATGTACTAGAATCCTACGGAATCCTCCTTAGACACAATTTATGCAAAGATGTTGGAGGAGAACTAAGAATTGATATGTCTGAAGTAAGAATACCCGTAAAAGGTGTGATGCAAAAATTGGTTCCTGAAAAGGAGTTAAAGTTTTTAGTTTCCCAATTAGATGATCCCAGAGCTCAGATCATGTTTGAATCCTCAGGCATGGGAACTTACTATCTACAAAAAAATGAGGTGGGTGAATCCTTGACTTGAAATGAGTTAGAAAATGATGATATTTCCTCCACTTCAAATGAATCATCATCAGGTGATTTGTCTATCTCTGATCATGAATCCTCATCAGACGATGAAGCCTTGGACTTCGACACTGTTAGCCTTGGTGATCCCAACGGTGTCTGGTTGCTCGAATTTGATGGTAGCTGCTCTTCGACTGGTTTTGGAGCAGGAATAGTTTTCATTTCTCCCACAAGAAAGTTTTTCCCCTTCTCTTTCAAGTTACAATTTGATAACACTAATAACACCATTGAATATGAGGCCCTTTTATTGGGAATGCAAGTTGCACAGAAGAAAGGTATTAAAAATATACATGCACAAGGTGATGTTGAGCTGATAGTATGTCAAGTGAGAAATCTGTATCAGACAAAGAATGACAAACTCAAGCATTATCGTAATCTAATATGGGATTTCATTGAGGAATTTGAAGCTTTCGATATATCTGTTGTTCCCAGAGAATATAATACTAGGACTGATTCTCTAGCAATCTCCACCACGCTCTTGGTACCACACAAAGACTTTCAAGGTTCTACTTACACCATCGAGCTAGTTTTTTGCCCAAGTGTCCCTGACAATTCAGAGAACTGGAAAATTTTCAATGATGATCATCAGATCATTGCCTTTCTGGAGAAAGCAAAGAACTTTGATGAGTTGTACTTCGAAGGTAGTGATTCTCCACCTCGAGAATCTATGTCAAATATGGACCCTGTTACGGGTGAAGAATATTTGCAACTCAGAGGGAATAAGATTCCCAAAGGATTAGTATCCTTAGAGAAGCTTTTTGACAAGCATGATCGCTACGTTAAAAAGCAACTCTCAGATTCTAACTCATCTTATGAAGTGGAACAGATTAATTTGGGAACTGAAGCTAACCCCAAGATGGTGAACATTGGAAAATGTTGCACGGCCAAAGAAAGAAGATAGTTTGCTTAGTTACTACAAGAGTATATGGATGTCTTAGCATATTCGTATGAAGATCTAAAATCATTTTGGCCTAAAGAAGTGCAACATGATATTCCCCTCAAGGTCAGAGCTTTGCCTTACAAACAAAAGTAGAGGCAATACAAATCCAAGATTTCTGGAACAATTCTGGAAAAAGTTCAAAAGATGCTAAATGCATGGATAATATTTCCTATCCATCATTCAATGTGGATAGATAATATCGTTCCCATTCGTAAGAAGAATGGTGAAATCTACATTTGTGTAGATTTCAGAAATCTAAACCAATTGTCACTCAAAGACAATTATTCCCTTCCAGTGATGGACCAAGTCCTACAAAATGTAACTAGATCCGAGATGCTCTCCATGTTGGACGGATTCTCCAGTTACAACCAAATTGAAGTTAATTCAAGTGATCAACACAAAACCACTTTCAAAACACCATGGGGGACCTTTGCATATCATAGGATGCCCTTTGGTTTGATCAACACTAGTGCCAAATTCCAACGTGCTATGGATCTCGCTTTCCGCGATGTGATGGGTAAGTTTATCGTGGTGTATCTTAATGATCTCACAGTCTTCTCTAAGAAACATCATGAACACTTCTACCATTTGAGGCAAATTCTTGAGAGATGTCGTCAGCATGGTATTTCCCTGAATCCCAAGAAGTCAACTTTTGGGGTGACCAAAGGTAAACTTCTTGGTCATGTTGTATCTACAAATGGAATCAAGATTGACTTGGAAAGGGTCAATGGAATTAAATATCTCACCCTACCATCAAGCAAGAAGGCTATGCATTCCTTTTTTAGCAAGGTAAACTTCTTAAGGAGATTTCTCCCAGAATTTGCTGAAAAGACTCATCATATTGTAAATATGATGAAGGGTAACACTGCATTCCATTGGACGGCAGAAGGGAAAGCAATGCTCGATGATATCAAGGAGGCCATTTCCCATGCACCTGTGTTGGTCTGCCCCAACTACACCAAATATTTTATCGTGTACAGTTATGCTTCTGAGCATACACTCTCAGCAATCTTGGTGCAGGAAAACAATGAAAGCTTTGAATCTCCCATTGCATTCATGAGCTACCCCCTGAAGAATTATGAGCTGAAGTACTCTCAAATGGAGAAGCATGCTTTTGTAGTTGACAAAGTTGTTAAGCATTTTCAGTTCTATATTCTAAGTAGCCACGTCAAGGTTCTAGTCCCAGATTTGACTGTTAAGTCTATCCTAATGCAACAGGAATTTGGAACAAAAAGAGGCAATTGGATTGCCAAAATTCAGGAATACGATCTAGAAATCAAACCCATTAAGTTGATACATGGACGTGGACTTTGTCAGCTTATCGCTGAAAATAATCCAGATAAAGAAATTTTAGAGGATGAAGAAGTTTCAGATGATGAAGAGGTGGATCCAAGTACACTTCCAATGGTATTGTTTGTTAGTACCACTAACAAATGGTATTCCAATATCGCTCATTTCCTCACATATGGGGAATGTCCCGATCACTTAACCCCAAAATAAAAGAGAACCATCAAGCTGAAATCAACAAATTTTGTCTTATGGGACAATGGCTTATACAAGCGTGCAATGGATGGGACTTTTCTTCAATGTGTTGATAAGGAACAACAACAAAAATTGTTGAAGTCTTATCATGACTTGGCATGTGGTGGGCATTTCCCAACACCGGTAACCACTCACAAGATCCTGGGAGCGAAGTATTACTGGCCCACACTTTTTAGGACATGTACTCTTGGGTGTGTAAGTGTGAATTGTGTCAATAGTTCATTGGCTAACCCAGGTTGGCATCCTTGCCATTAAAACCTATTATGATTGAAGAACCTTTCCAGTAGTGGGGAATCAACTTCATAGGTGCAGTTAATCCATCGTCAAGCCCAAGAGACATCTATGTCTTGACTACTACTGACTATTTCACCAAGTGGGTGGAAGCAATACCTACCAAGTGTGCTACTTTTGAAGTAGTGTGCAGTTTCTTAAAGGAAAATATTATTTCCAGGTTCGGTGTGTCAAACAAGATCGTTGCTGACAATGCTTCTACCTTCTCATCCAACGAGATTACTAAGTTCTATTTTGAACACAACATAACTTTTTCACATTCTTCTGACTATTATCCGCAAGGTAATGGTCAGGAAGAATCTAGCAAGAAAAATTTGGTGACTATCATTCGTAAGCTGGTAGACGAGAATCAACGTTTGTGGCACAAGGCCTTGTTCGATGCTTTGTGGGTAGACATGATAACTTTGAAGCGAGCAATTGGCATGTCTCCTTTTCAACTCTTATATGGGTTGAATGTCAAGATTCCTATAACCTTGGAACTACTAGTCCTCAAGCTGGCTAAAGCCATCAAGGATGAGACGTTTGACAACTCTGTTGATAAGCGTATTACATATCTCTCTGAATTGGAAGAGAACCGGGTTCAAGTGGCTGACTATATTACGGAACACTAGGACTAGGTAAAGAATATTTTTGACAAAAAGGCCAAGTCTCGAGAATTTCAATTTGGTGACCTTGTTCTCCTGTGGGACAAACGAAGAGAACCAAAAGGTATGCACGGAAAATTTGACTCACTATGGACAGGACCTTTCCAAATACATCAACTGCACGGTGAGAACAGTTTCCTGTTAGCATACAGAAACATAATGCCATTTTCCCTTCCTCACAGTGGGAAACATCTCAAGCACTTTACACAGTAAAGTAGTTGGCATTGGTATGTAAATACTTTTTATTTTTAAGTCCTTCAATTCTTTATGTTTTACAGTTACGTCGTCGTCGTCGTCACCTGACTCCAAGCCCAATGGATGGATAAAGGCACTTGAATTTTGGAATTCTTCTCCCTTCATTCATAAAGATGAACGATTGAAGGAAGATCTCCAGCATGAGCCAACTGTTATCACGGAATCTAGCAGTGCTTGTTCCACGGATAACCCCCCTATGAAACTTGTTTGTTTCCTAGGTTCGTGAAGTTCAAGCATGCAAAACAAGGTAATTTTTTGAGCCACCTCGTAATGCGTTCCAAATCCTCAAACAGTCAGTTTGAGCATCCCCCTATGTTCACCTCACGAAGACCTTCGAAATGAGCTCCTTCTCGAAGTCTCACTAATCATACTTAGTTAAATTGTGAAAAATGCAGTTGCACCCAGAAAGTGTGCTCCTGCTTAGCCAAAAATTGGCTAAGTGTTGAAAGTGCAGGGGCGCCAAAAATCAGCGCCCCTGTACAAAGGTGATTGTTTGAAGATGCAGAAGCGTTGAAAAAGTGCACCTTTACATCTTTTTCCCAGACTTAGCCAAAAATTGGCTTAGGCGCACTTTTTCAAGTCATTTGCATTTTTTGCTTATCGTGCCACTTTCTATGCCTCAATTAATTGGGCGACTTGAGTTAGGTTTTTTCTTTCCTCAATCACTTAAAAGTGATTTTATTGTTTCATTTTTCTCATTCTTGGTCTCCACTCCATTTTCTCTTTGTTGGGCGCGCATCTACCTCAGGAAAAAACATATTTTTTATACATACTTTCAGTTTGAGCTAGGGTTTTTATTTCTCATCTCAGGTATGTTATTATTCGTTTCTCTCTTCTTCGTTTTTCTTCTATGTATGCGTTTTATCATGTAATGATTTATAAATGCATTTTATTTTTGTTTTAAGTTTCTTTTCTTCTTCTCAAAACACATTTTTCTTCTCTTCTTTTGATCTCTTCTTTCTCTCCCACGCATTTTATTGCTTCTCATGCTTTCAAGTTTTTTTCATTTGATGAACCCACTCATGTTTAAATATTGTCTCCTATATTTGGTGTCTTTCCTTAACACGTGGGAGTTCCTTTCTCCTTTCATGCGCATTTTTCACTTATTCATTCTTCCACGCGTTTTACATCTACTCACTTAGCTCTTCAAGTAATGACTTGGTGTAAACAATGAAGTAAACTCATGATTTGTGAGTAAAGTTGCATTATTTTTATGCGCCACAGCAATGAATTCAAGGTTGAGTGTACTCAAAAAACACGTTCCCAAGTATCAACTTTAAGTGTTCCATGCCTCAAAATTGTCAAAGCGTTGTTCTCAAACATCACTACACTTTGTTTTCAATGTTTTTCCAATATAGAAGTGCTCAAGTATAATTCAATTACATTTGCAAACTTCATGGCAAAGGTGTTAGAGCACCATAAATTAGTGCCCCAACACCTCAATTCATATTCTAACTCCAAAGTGTAGTGGCATTGTTTTTCAACACCACTACACCAAACTTCTTGATTCAAAGTGCAAGGGCGTTGATTTTCAGTGCCCTTACACTTTTCACAATTTTCCCTTATTCATTCCTAATCTTCCCAGTTTCATCCTGAACCTCATTCATTTCACTTTGTGCATCATTTTTCGTTGCTCGTCATTCGCTCCATGCTTGCTCATCATCATTGCTCGCTTCACTCATCCCCATGTTGTTTTTTGACTAACGTTTGACTCTACATCTTGCAATCTCTTTTCAAGATCCTCAAGGTTGTTGATCATAGTTTCAGTTGCTCTTTGATGACTGCCAGAAAACCTCTGTCGTCTTCAAAAGCTAAAGACAAAATGAAGTATAAATATCAAGGTGTCTATATGCCGACTGTAGTGGTCTCCAAGGTGGAAGAGATAAAAGACATAGAGGTTGGTCATCAAGACTTAGTTGATTTTGCAGAGAAAATTGAGAAGAAGCCTCTTCTTGATTCTATGAGAGCAATTGTTCATAGTAACTTGCATTTGGTGTCCATGTTCCCTACTGTTGCACACAATACATAATTTTTCCTTCAAGTTGCATCCCACTACATCAGGGAGAGTAAAAGTGTGATTGATTCTTTTGGGCATGAGATTTTGAGACTCGACCCTAACTTCTATTGTGTTTAAAGTTCCACTAATGCAGAAGTACATTGATATCTCGATACAAAAAGCACAAGAAGTCTATGACGTTGATCCCAATAAGGCTAAAAACTTGATAAATAGCCAATGGTTGAAGAAGCCTAGGCAAACTGTTTCTAGATGGCCAAAGGGACTCCTGTGAAGTGATTTCAAAGATGATGTCAAAGATATGATCACATTCTTGAGCAGAGTGAAGGGCTTGTCTGAATCATCCACTTTTCATGACTGGATGTATGAATACATCAGAATCATAAGAAGAAAAAAAAGTTCACATTGATTGGGGCAAACAGATCAGTGATGAAATGCATGAACAACTGATCAATGTGCCTTCTACATTAAAATTCTATATGACTTCTTATCTGGTGTATGCAGCAACTATAATGAGGCAATTTCCAGGTCTATCCACAAAAGGGAATTGAATGTTAGTACCTGTGTATAATTTTTTTTATCAACTAGAGTTAAAGGAAAGCTTCCATCATTTTAGGAGGGTTACTGATGCTTTCTTCGCACCTTTGCTTTTCAATTTTGATCCAACTCTTGAGAGGAGAAGGGTATCTGATGAGGCCTATAAGGCGGTAAGTAAAGTTGGATGCATATTTCTACAATTCCCAACATTTACTTATTTAAGAGTAGGGTGCTACACTGGGTTCCCTTACATGTTGCCACGATATCCTTTAGACAAGTGGGTTCTCATGGAGATGTGTAGACAGTTGATTTCAGTGCACAAAGAACGAAGCGTGGATTCAAGTTCCCACTGACAATTGGTAGATATACTATCCCAACTGTACAAAAAGCTAAATCAGTTTATGTTGAGATGCAAGTCATGACAATCAGAGCCTCAGGTATAGGTTTGATTTTCATTACCGGGATGTCAGAAGGCAATTGCAAAAGGGTCATCATCACAACTACTATTTTGAGGATATCCGGGCTGATTGTAGAGATGAAGAAGCCATTCACAAAATGGATTATTGCAGGTTAACTGTACAACAGATCAAAGACCTTGATTTGTTGACCTACCAGAGGATTTTACAGATCTTGGCGATATCATGAATGTTGTCTATGATGAACAAGAAATTTCTAAGAAGTCGTTTCTTGCAATTCAATGGTCTAGAAAAGAAAGTACTAGCATCAAAGAGAGATTGGCACCAATCTTATCGAACACTGCAAAATGTTTATGCAAGCATGGTTTTGAAATGAAAATTTTCAAAACAAATTCAGAAGGAGAAGAATCCAAAGCAGAAGCTCGCCGACAGCAAGAACTTCGCACGAAAAATAAATCAACGGTTATTCCCACTTCTTCACGAAGAGGTCCCAAAATCAAGTTTACTGTTGGCAAGAAAGATACCCAGGTCGTCCCAAAAGGAGAAACTATGGAATCTAAACCATCTCACTCCAAAGGTAAAAGGGTTGTTTCAGAGGAGATGGATTCCGATGAAGAAAGTATTTCCAGTGACCAATCCGATGAAGATGAAGACTCGGCAGAAGCAGACTTCGATGCAGAAGAAGTTTCTAAAAGCGGACAAGAGTCTAAAGAAGATTCTAAAGAAGAATCTGAAGGTGATTCCGAAGGTGAACTAGAATCGAAGAGACAAGAGGGTGATCAACAGGAACCCAAGCATGATCAAGAAAGAACTATGTCTCCACCTAAGAATGTAGTTGAGAAAATTCCCAAAACATCATCACCTGTGATTTCTAGTGTTCCTCATACTCCTCCAAATCCGAGTACTCCTCCACCTCCTATTCCTTCATCGCCTATTCCTACCATAGGCATTCCTATAGCAGAGGTATCCACTATTCCTGTAGCATCAATCATGCTTGATACTCCTTCAGTGACAAGCATTCACACGGTTGATATTTTGTCCAGTCCTCCATCATCTATTCCTAGCCTGTCATCACCGTCATATGATATCACTTCTGAAACTGAGTTCAATCGGTTCGTGAATGAATCAATACATGATCATCTCAATGTGCAGTCTATAGGAGCAATGATGACACACTTCACCCATTTTCACAATACCAATGGTAACTTCAAAAGTGACAATGACTTTAGAAGTGATAATGACGACAGAGTTGAGGTGAATCCAGAAGTTCACACCTCCTTTCTTCCCCCTTGGTTGATATCTCAAGTGTCGAAGAGGAAGAAACAAATGATTTCTCTAGAGGAGCTTGACCTCGAAGAGATAGTCCCTCCAAAAGCTAAAGGGAAGAAAAAGGTGAAAGTATACTCAAGGCTAAATGTTGACAAGACTGGTCACAAGTATGCGGAGATTGGCATACCACCACAGGAAGAAGGAGATGTTAATATGGAGGACTACACAGTAACAAGAGTCCAACTTGGAAAAGTTACCAATGAAAGTGCAAAAGCAGATGCGCAAGTGACATTGGACATCTTGGCTGGAAGACTGGATAAAATGGAGCAACCTAGCAATATGTACAAACAGAGAGCAGAGCATTATGCCACTGTTGTAAAGAGACTTGCAGGATCTTCAATTAATGCACAACTGCTGGCAATGGTGAGTATTGAAGATCCAGTTGTCAAGAAAGTTGAGAAGTTCTCCTCCAAAGGCAAGGTGTTGTATGATTTCATTGAAAAGATCATAGAACATGGATCTTAGATTATAATTGTTGCGGACGAGAAAACTACTCTACTGGCCAAGCTCACCATAGAGCTTGATAAGGAGAAAAGTGTACTTTCCCAGGAGCGCAAAGATATGGAAAAATTATTGTTGTCATGGTCACAGATGAAACAGGTAAAGCTCAGTAAATTGGTGGAAGCCAGGGTAATTCCCAATAAAGAAAAAATCATTGAGGTAAGAGAATCCTTGAAACATCGAATACAAGTAATTCAATCTCTTGCGAAGGATCTCCACCAAGTGTAGGAAGATGTCAAAGGACATTGTGTGGTTCTTGAAAAAGGTATCAAGGAGTTACTAGGACAACTTCTTGAGGAAAATTATATCTTCCTGCCAGCCACAAAAATATCCCAGATCTTCAAAGAAGCCATCATGAAGTTGATTGACAACGCAAAATTTTCAGAAGCCTCTCTTAACCTCATTTTTGATACAAGGCTCACATTGGATAACCTAAAAATCCATCTTGACAGGTACAAGAAGGTTCACTCATCTGCCATGAGATCGATCATGAGAATTCACACCATTGTGGATTACATCGTTGGTCCGAATGAGAAGTTCATCCAGGAGACTAGGAAGAAATACAAAGACTTCTGCACCCAAAGCAAGGAAACATGAAGGTTCCTGATCTCCAGTGTTAGACATTTTTTATGCTTCCCATTATGCATCTTGTAAATATTTCCCGACATTTTATATGTCTTTTTGTAAATTGTAATTGCACCAAGTTCAAGATGTAATTTCATTAAGAAAAATTACACTTTAACTTTGGTCAAAGTTAGGTGAGATCTCCTAAAATCGCTCACCCAACTTTCCTTGATTTTCTCAAATTAGTTTCCTAATTTTTCTCTTCCCTCTTTCTATATCTATGAGGGATTTCCTTTGTATTGTTTATCTTTTAGTATTTTGTAATGAAGTGCTGCCCTTTTTGAAGCAGAATTGTGAAACTTTGTGTTCATGCTTTGCGAATGAAATCTGATCAATAAAGAAGAAGATTGCAAACCAGACTTTGTGTTGGATTCTATAGTCTTGTGAATTGATCTCATTTGGTGGTGATTAGTAAGTGATATCTGAAGGACTCCAAGTAATTCATGTAAACTTTGTGTTACATCCTCTATTTGGATTTATATTTGTGTTTTGTTTAACTATTGTTGAATGATCTACAAGACTTTGTGCTTGTAATTGTTCATGCTCTTTGGATACTTTGGTTGGATGATCTACAAGACTTTGTGCTTGTAATTGTTCATGTTGTTTGAGGAATTGTTGTATCTAAGAAGACTTTGTGCTTCTAATACAACAAATGATACGCCTTTCACAGATCTACCATTGAAAAAGCTACATAACGAATTTGTGCCTTCGTGAGCTTTCCCTTTTATTTTACTTATTTATCGTTAATCACTTCTGCTATCTCTATGCTTTGCTTTGAAAAGATAGAGGTATTGGTATTATTGCTTGTTGAACATTTAAGGTTATTGTGAATTGAGAACTTCCAACAGTGAAGCATTGTAAACATCTTCTCTGAAAAAAGAGAGAAGGATGAATGTGACACACCCCCCCACTTCATAAGTAGTGTGTACATTCTGTAATTACTTTATTTGTTTTACTATAGCTTCTGTTAGTAGTAAGAAGGGCGCCTCCCCTTTCTGAGAGGAGAGATTTATATCTCACATATCTGTGGCTAAAGTCCTAGTTGTGTAATCTATCAAAAAGTTGATTACATAATTTTCACCCAACAAAATATAGCAAAAAGTTACAATAATTAGGTTTGATATAGAAGTACAAAAATCTGAAATTGAAACCAGCAAACTATGAGATCATAAGAAAGCTCACAACTTCATCAATACAACTCTGTTTGATGCCAAATTGAAAGCTAATGATCATTAGAAACAAAGCAACCAAGATTCATATGATAAAACCCACCAATCATCTCATAAAATATAGACACGAATTCCAATGCTTGTCACAAGATAGGGTGGCCCCTAGAGGAGGTTGGCCTAGTTTAATAAATCAACCTCTTCATATTAAAATCTACAAACTTGCAATATGAGATGCCTAAGGCATGGGAACATAAGGAGGAAATACCCATAATGAAATAAAATTCACACTAAGAGTTGTAAACAAAAGTGTGCTTCAGCCAAGCACAACTAGCAACATCAAAATCAAAATAACACATCAAACTAAATCTTTGCGAAGCTCAATCTGCAACCTTCATATGAAGTAGTCTCAATCAGCTAGGTGTTGTCTTTCAAACACGAAACTAATATTTGCTAGGAGGTATGCATTCCTCAAAGCCAAGAGTCTGAAATCATTTCAGCAGCACTTTGTCATCAATAACAATGGATGCCAGTGAATGAGCAAAGCCTTGCTTAAATAGACTTTCAAGGGTGACCTTTCAAATTCCATCTTTTCGCTCCAAAAAGGACACCCAAGCATATTTGAAATAATTTAATTTTAAAAAACACTTTATTCTCCATCTTCCTAGGCGTCCAAGGCATAAGAGAAAATATTTAACTTTTTAAAAATATTAAAATACCTCACATGAGGCGTCCACCCTCAAAGCCCACCTTTCAAAAAAACATTAAGTCATTTTGTTAGGTCAAGGGCCCAAAATGATAATAGAGTATTAAAACGACTCAAGTTATTCAGTTTGCTCAACAAACCCAAAAGTGTTGGAAGCTAATATTACCAAAATTGCTCTACCTGAAATAGAAACTACACTAAACTGTTGAATTGCTGCCAAACATACCACTGCCAAAATTAGCACTTACTAAAAATTACATATTGCTAAAAATAGTAAGTGGTCCCAAACTCATTTTAACCATAATTCGAGCAGCCATGATAACTTACTAAAAATAGTAAGTCTGGAAAAGTCCTCATATGCAAACGCATGTCACATCATTCTGAAGCTCTCTAAAAACCCAAAAAGACCCAACAACCACTTTGCAAAACAACTACATACAAACCCTTAAAAACACCAAAGAAACCTCCAAGTAGCTGGAAACCCTAATTTTACCTCTAACAGGCCTACAGGCCTCTGAAATAGGCTGACAGGCAATATAGTTGACTACTACTGAGAAGGGGATAGTACAGTCCACCCTCCCCAAGATTGCTTGTCCTCAAGCAACCACAAGTCTGGATGCTACAAAATGTGCTCTCCTTCCCATGTAGCGTCCTCAATTAACAAGTTCCTCCATTTCACAAAATATCTTTGATTGTTCTCCTCCTCAAAGAGTGCTCTCTAACATCAATGATCTCCTCAAGAATCAACAACTACTATCCTTCATCTAATGGAGGTAACTCTAACATAGCAACAACATTGTGCCCAAGTTCCTTCTTGAGGCGTGACACATGAAAAACATTATGCACCTTGCTACTAGTTGGTAGTTGTAACTCGTAAGCCACTTTCCCAATCTACCTGATGACTCTAAAAGGGCCATAGAAACGTGGCTTAAGATTTTTCGCTCCACTCTTCTTAAGAGTAGACTGTTTGTAGGGCTAGAGCCTCAAGTAGACCATGTCTCCAACCTCGAATGTGTGCTCAACACACTGTGATCAACACAACTTCTATTGATTCTAGGCATGGTGTAAATTATCCTTCAATGATCTCAAGATGTCCTGACTCTGCTGCAACATATCCCTCGCTTTAGGGATCTATTATCACCAAACACCAAGTCAACGAAGCTAGGAGCTTTGTATCCATACAGAGCCATGAATGGAGACATCTTGATTGACATGTGATAGGACAAATTATAGCAATACTCTCCCAAATGAATCCATTTCACCCATGTTTTTTGTTGCCTTGACACATAATTTCTAAGGTAGCCTTCCAACCATTTATTCACTATCTTTCATTGGCCATCTATTTGTGGATGATAACTAGTGCTTGGAGTGAGCACTGTACCACTCAATCTGAAAATTTCTTGCCAAAATACACTTAGGAACTTGTTGTCCCTATCACTAACAATGCTTCTTGGCAACCCATGTAATCTAACACCTCTCTGAAGAACAATTCAACAACTTGAGCTATTGTAAATGAGTTAGTGATGACAAAGAAATGAGAAAACTTCATCAACCTATCCACTACAACATAGATGCAATCTCTCCCTTGCACCTTTGGAAACCCCATGATGAAATCCATCACAATACTTTCCTATTTCTAATTGGGAATAGGTAGGGGCTGCAACAAACGAGTTGGAAAAGTGTGATCATTCTTGTTCATCCGGCAAGTTTGACACTCCTTTATGTAGCGTATGACTTCATCTTTTAGCCCTTTCCTTGAAAATATTTCACAGATCTACTTGTAAGTCTTAAAATACCCTTGATGACCAACAAGTGGAATGTCATGAAACAAATGCAAAATATTCTTCTTAAGCTTAGATTTTGGCACCAAGAAGATCCTACCTTTATACTATATCAATCCATCAACCAATTGATACCTTTCATCTTGCAAATGACCCTCAATAATTTTGGTTTCAAACTAATTTTTAGCATAATCATCAACAATCTACTCCTTCCAATCAACAATAAGCTCAACCAAAGAATTCAAATGAGGCCTTCTTGAAAGAGCATCAACCACTATGTTATTTTTTCCTTTGACATACTCAATGTCAAAGTTGTAAGCTTGAAGCTTACTCACCCACTTTTGTTTCCTTTCATTCAAGTCCTTTTGATGCATCAAGTGCTTGAGACTATTATGATCAATCTTCACCACAAACTTGCTCCCAACCAAGTATTGTCCGAACTTGGCTAATGCATGCATGATTGCAAACATCTCCTTGTCATAAATTGAATATTATCTTTCAACTCCTCTTAGTTTCCTACTCTCAAAGACAATTTAGGGTGTTTGTATTGCATAAGAACAATCCCTACTCCTTCACCTGAAGCATTGCACTACAATTCAAATGACTTAGTGAAGTTGGGTAGAGCCAACACTAGACAAGAGCTCATTATTTGTTTGAACTTGTCAAACACAACTTGTGCCTTATCTGACCATAGGAAATCTCCCTTCTTGGTGAGATCAATGAGAGGGGCGGCCATCTAAGAATACCCCTTCATGAACCTTTTGTAGAAGCCACACAACCCCAAAAACCCCTTCAAATGTGACACATTCTTTAGAGGAGGCCAATCTAGGATTTCTTTGATCTTCTCTAGATCAACTCTAACACCCTTAGAGTTGATGATATGGCGAAGGTAGAGCAGCTCCATCATTCCAAATTCACATTTTGATTCCTTTGCAAATAAGCATTCAACTTCCAAGATGCTAAGCACTTCCTCCAAGTGCTTATGGTGCTCTTCCCAAGGCTTGTTGAAAATGAGAATATCATCAAAGAAGATGAGCTCAAACTTCCTCAACTACTACCTAAAGATGTTGTTCATGCAAGATTGGAAAGTTTCAGGTGCATTCGTCAATATGAATGGCATAACCAACAATTCATAATGCCTGAAATGACACTTGAAGGCAGTTTTCTCAATGTCTAATTCCCTCATCCTTATCTGATGGTAGCCCGATATAAGATCAATCTTAGAGAAATACATGGCTCCATGTAGCTCATCAATCATCTCATCTATCTTGGGGATAGGATACCAGTTCTTAATTGTTTTCTAATTTAATGCAGGGTAATCAACACACATGCACATTGTGTCATCTTTCTTCTTGACTAGCACCGCCGCTAAAGCAAAGGGACTCTTGCTAGGGAAAATGTGACCCATATCGAAGAGCTCCTTGATAGCCTTCTCAATTTCATCCTTCTACTTCTTAGGGTAGTAGTAGGGAGTTGTGATAATCGGCTTAGCACCCTCTTCAAGTTCTATCATGTGCTCACAACCTCTTTCAGGAGGTCTCATAGGAGGTATACTACCAAAGAATTTACTCTTCTTGGTGATCAATGACTGAATGCCAAGATGGTAGTGTCTTTTGTCTTCAATTGGATCAACTAGTAAGATCATGCACTCTGCTACCCATTGTACTTGATCATGATGAATCAACCTTTCCATTCTCTTAAATGATACAATGTGAGGGCCTCCATTTGACATCCCTCTTAACACTACCTTCTTTCCATCAGACTAAAACTTCAACTCCATGGTTTTCAAATTCAAAGTGATCTCTCCAAGAGATCACAACCATTGTATACCAAGCACTGCATCGGTATCTCCAATTCCTACAACATAAAAATCATCTTTCACCTCATAATTGCCCAATTGCATAGATAAGTTGGGAATCTTTCTACCGCATGACAATGTGAACCCATCAACCACCATCAATTTGAAGCCTTCAAACTCCTTTGTCTTTAAGCCTCTCTTTGCTACCAATCCTTCATCAATAAAGTTATGGGTTGCTCCAGTGTCAATTAGAGCAACAATTCGCTATGATTTAATCACTCCACAAAATTGAAAAGATTCATTCTTTTGAAAGCTTGAGAGTTGTGCTAAAGTACTCCCTCCTCCATGGTCCTTTGTTTCCTCTTCTGGAGAATTTTCTTCATCACTACCTGTTGATTCATACTACTGATTAGACATATCAAATTCTGATCCAAAATCAGAATAAGCCTCCATATGATGTGATTGGCCTTTTCCATAGCTTTTGTGGCCTTTTGACCAAGGTTCTCGGCATGTGTAACAAACTCCATCTTTTCTCAACCTCTCACAGAACTCTTGTCATCTTCTAAGGAAACTTCTTAGTCTGATTCAAAGAATGCTTCTTATCCTTTTTGTGACTAAAGGATTTGGACTGAAATTTTGGCTTTGGGGTAGCCAACTCCATGCTTCTTAACTTCTTGATGACTTCATCTAGAGTTGGTGGATCAAAGGATTTGACCCAACCCTTCAAAGGCTCCATTAAACCTTCAGTAAACAAAACCACAAGTCTTCTTTCGATGATGTTGGGCACCATCACAAAAAGCCTTTGAAAATCAACAACATATGAGTCAAGTGAACCGTGTTGCTTTAGCTACGCCAACTCACGAAATCTAACTTCAGGGTCCTTGGTATCAAACCTTTCTATCAACTTGTTTGTGAACTCCTCATAGGTGTGAATGAGGTTATGGCCAAGAGTGACCAAACCATGATACCGCCATTCATATGCAACTCCATCCAAATGCAAGGTGGCAAAATTGATAGCATCTTCTTCAGGCATCGGTCTGAGCGAGAGGTAGTTATCTAGCTTTTGCACCCATGACCTTGCCGAACACTTATCACTCCCATAAAAATGAGCCAAGGTCACTTTACCAAGAGCTTGATGGTAATCCATCCTAGGGACCACAGGAGCACGATTGTAATTTCTTTCACCTCCTCTTCTCTTCTTCTGATTCATATATTGATCCAATGACAAAATGTCAGAAATCTCTATTGGTAGCGAGGCATACTCCATGTAGCTATTCCTCACCTCATCCACCAATGCATTTCAAATTCAATCGATGGTTCTTCCCTTGGAATAAAGTTAGGAATGAGAGGTCTAGAGGTTGATCCTCTAGTAGTTACAACATGTTGGTCGATAGTTCTCTCTCTTCCATTTTTTTTTGAAGAGTTGTTATCTCTAACATGATTTTGTTGAGGTTGAGTCACATGTTGATCCATCTTAGCTAATAATCGTGACATCATATCCAACATGGTGTCGAATTTCCTTTCAACTCTCACTTCTCTATCCTCTACTGAACCCTTATCTTTATCTGCCATGGTCTCAACTATTTTACCACTGTTTCTCAAAATCTCTAAAAAAATCTCTATGTCTAGAACTAGTAGATTCTAATACTAAACTCTCACGTGTCCTCTAGTGTAGTATTTGACTTCTCTATCACTCATCTAACAGTTGAAACTTTGTTTTCATAGGATGGGGGGAAAATAGGCTCTTATACCACTGAAATATCCCCCTTCATTTTTATTTTTTTAATTTTCACATACAAATTTGCACCCGTTAAGGTTAGCCCAATAAACATAACCAGCTGAAAGGGAACCCTTCACTTTCTGATCAAGAAGATCCCAATGTGGGCAAGGTGAGAGCATACGGTGCAAGGGGATCATTAGCTATAAACTGGAAATGAAATACAATGTTGTAGGCGGCTAGCTGGACATTCTGAAAAGTAAATGTCGAAAGTAGGTAGATAACTGACCATGAACGCTCGACCACTTATTCAGCGGGAGTGATAACTACAACTAAATACTGAAAAGTAAACACTCAACCACTTATTCAGCAGGGGTGATAAATACAAAAATATAGAATGCTAAAAGTAAAAGGTTGATCAGTATTGCTAGAATCAACATTACAATATGCTCTCTCATACAATGATATTATGATGAAATAAAAGTCTAATCAAACCAATAGATTTTCAATATTCCTTGCTACAAATAAGAGTGTAATCGCTAAGGAAACATAGCAAAAAGTTACAATAATCAGGTCTAATATAGAAGTATAGAAATCTAAAATTCAAACCAACAAATTATGAGATCTCAAGAAAGCTCACAACTTCATCAATACAACTCCATTCAATGCCAAACTGAAAGCTAATGATCATTAGAAAAAAGGTGACCAAGATGCATATGATAAACCCCACCAATCAGCTCACAAAATATAGACATGAATTTTAATGCTTGCCACAAGATAGGGTGGCCTTTAGAGGAGGTCGACCTAGCTTAATAAATCAACCTCGTCATATTAAAATTTACAAACTTGTACTATGAGGCACCTAAGGCATGGGAACATAAGGAGAAAATACCTAGAATGAAATAAAAATCACACTAAGAGCTATAAACAAAAATGTGCTTCAACCAAGCACAACCAACAACATGAAAATAAAAAAAAACACATCAAAATGAATCTCTATGAAGCTCAATCTGCAACCTCCAGATGAAGAAGCAGTCTCAATCACTTAGGTGTTTTCTTTCAAACACGAAACCAATATTTGCTAGGAGGCATGCATTCCTTGAAGCCAAGGGTCTAAATTTATTGAACAACAACACTTCGTCGTCAATAACAATGGATGCTAATGAATGAGCAAAGCCTTGCTCGAATAGATTTCTGAGGGTGACCTTTCAAATTCCATCTCTTCCCTCCAAAAGAGATTCCCAAGCATATTTGAAATAATTTAATTTTAAAACACACTTTATTCTCCATCTTCCTAGGCATGCAAGGCATAAGAGAAAATATTTAACTTTTTAAAAATATTAAAATACCTCACATGTGGTGTCCACCCTCAAAGCCCACCTTTCAAAACAACATTAAGTCATTTTGTTAGGCCAAGGGCCCAAAATGATAATAAAGTATTAAAATGACTTAAGTTAATTCAATTTTCTCAACAAACCCAAAAGTGTCGGAAGCCAATATTACCAAAATTGTTCTACCCGAAATAGAAACTGCATTGAACTATTGAACTGCTGCCAAACATAACACTGCTAGAATTAGCACTTACTAAAAATAACATACTGCTAGAAATAGTAAGTGGTCCCAAACTCATTTTAACCATAATTCGAGTAGCCGTCATAACTTACTAAAAATAGTAAGTCCAAAAAAGTCCTCAGATGCAAATGCATGTCACATCATTCTGAAGCTCTCTGAAAACCCAAAAAGACCTAGAAACCACTATGCAAAACAACTGCATGCAAACCCCTAAAAACACCAAAGAAACCTCCAAGTAGTTGGAAACCCTAATTTTACCTCCAATAGGCCTACAAACACCCAGAATAGGCTGACATGCAACATAACTGACTACTACTGAGAAGGGGACATTACAGGGGGTGAATTAGCCAAATAATATTGATCATTTGATTAATAGGAGAAACTGGTGAATTTAATTACATAACCAAGATTATTCAATTAAATAGCCACAAAGAGGTGATTCAAAATGAAATGGTCTTAGTAATCAGATTCAAGTGTGCAATATTAGTCAAGACAATTTTAAGTGTCTACACACACAATAGTTTACAACCATGAATGGAAGTGAGTAGGGAAAGCTACAAATGCCACATAATGGGTGGCATTGCAATAGAAGAGAGTTGTAAGAACCTCATGATAAGATGCTTAGAATGGACAGGATAGAGGTAAACCTCAATATCACTTGTCATTCGAATAAAAGACAAGTGCATCAGTAGATGGAAGAGTGATGGAATTAGAATCAAGAAGTTGTCGTATTTTATCCTTCAAGGCCTTACATTTGCTAATGGAATGGCCAAGAACTTGATGGTGTGCACATAAAAAATACTTTGCTTTATCATGTTTATGAATCTTCTTATGTGTATTAAGAGGAAGAGCAATTGAGTGGGCTTTAAGAAGCCTCAAAAAAACATGATCTTGCTCAGATAAAGAATGAGGAGTAGGAAGCAACCCTTTCTCTTATGGAGAAAAGTTTGAATGCTCACTAGAATAAGACATAAGGACAATAGACAATGGAAGAGGGGATGGAGACAAAGGAGTAGGCTTGTAACCTAAACCCCTTGCAAAAAAGTGAGGTGTCGGTTCCAAAGAGACCTTAACTCCTTGTTCCATATGCCCAAGACCATTTCCTTTGTACCCATGCTTAGAAAGAATATTAAATACAAATCCATAACGTAATTGCAACTCCTCAAAAGGGGGAGGATCAACATTAAGGACATTACAATTGTTGTTCACACTATCCCGCAATACAAAAGAATAATCATCTTCAATAGTAGGTGTGAATGATATTGTTGGGATATCTAAGTGGATTGGGTTGAATTTATATTCCCCAAAATGAAGGATGATGTAAACTCTAAGGAACCCCAATCAGCACCAAGACATGCATTTTATTGAGAAGATGTAGAAGGATCTCGATATTTCATGATTTTGAAGGATCTTCTTCAGGGACATCTATCTCCAGAGTATCCTTTGCAACAAGTACTACTAGAGTAGACATCAGTACATTGGAAGACACTAAAGGGATACATTTTTTAAGAGAAGGCACAATTGAAGTCTAATCGACAAGTGCCATCTCACAAAAGTGTATGGCATCAGGGTTAGCCCTAATTGTGACCACTTGATTATTATGAATAAATTTGATAGATCTATGCAAGGTAGACGAGACTGTGCCCATGGCATGAATCCACAATCTACCAAGAAGAAGATTATATGGTAACTTTCTTAACATAACATATACCAGGGTGGGTACAATAACGGGTCCTAACCTTAAAGTCAATATCATCATGCCTAAGGCTTGTTGACCAACATTATCAAATCTATGAATATACAAGGAATAAGTAGCAAGAGAGGTTGAATCAATTTTAATTTTAGGCAATAGATCAATGCAACATACGTTGTGCTTAACCAGTGTCAACGAGAGTATGTCTAATGTTGATATTATTAATGTTAATTATTATCATCAAAGGATCTGCTTGCTTTTGCGCTTTTAAGGGCAAGAGTTCTTGTGGACAGAATGTAATATTCAGTGAATCCACACAAATATGATTTATCAACACATCAACATCTGTTGGCCTCACAGAAGAAGGCAATATAATATTTTGTAAGGCTTCCTAAAGCATACCTTGGTAAATCAAAGCAATCTAAAGCAAATCCCAAAGTGAGATCTTGGCAAGAGTAACATGAAGTCAATCGATAAGATCATACTCACTCAGTCACTTAGCTACGAGTCTACTTGTGCTTGAGGAAGGCTTGGTTGAGAAGGTGGTAAAGAAGTAGGTTGATCAACATTTAGTTTATTCTTTCTAGTATTATAAGTGTGAGCTACTATATTATAAGAAAAAAGATTTAGAGAATCACTGTTAAATGGAACACCACAAATAGAACAAATCCTTTTAGGAGGACTAGCCAGAGTCACATAAATGACAACTCTCTTAGGAATTTGAGGAGCGAAAGAGACTACGATGGCATTTATGGATGCATCATGACTAATGGAGGAATTATCTGAAGAAATATTCTCAACATCTATCTTTGGAGGATCCGATATGAGAGGAGATTCATCATTCGCTAATGCATCATCTCTAAAAGAGAGTGCATTGGAATGAAGAGAAGGTAGAGTAAAGTTAAGAAAAGTATCAACGGTTTCATCTTATTGCAACAAAATATACTCTGAAACAAGAGAAATTTCATGAGAAGGATCAAAGATACAAAGTGACAGGCAAAGCCAAGTCACAATCACATGCATGAAATGGAACATCATTAACATTTTGAACAAAACTAGAAATTGAATTAATAAAAGAAGATAACAAATGAATTTTGAAAGTAACAATATAAATACAAGAAATAATGCATAAACAAGTCGACTGAAGGTCGGTGTATTACTTTTGCTTTGACGACATAGAATGGGGTTTGGGGCAGCACCCCGATTTTTTTTTGGAAGGAAAAAATGTTGGATTTGTCCCTTTTTTAGGGAGTGTTCACATCAGGTTCACCAAAATGTAGAAAAGAAAAATTTCTACCCTAGAGTCTCATGATAAGCAAGAGTCTTCAAGGAGCAAATGGTCCTCAGCTACCTCAAGACTACCTCAAGGAACAAAGCTCAAGTGATGGGATAAAAAAGGGGAGAGTTCCAGAATAGAAAGAGTAGGTCACAATGGTCTTTTTGGAAAGGTTGATGAGCTCTCAACCAAAGGATGACAATGCAACCCATGGACAACAACGCGATGCGTTGGCATCCAAGAGGCATACTAGAGTCTCATACATACTAGAAACTGAGACTATCACAAAAAACACCATAGTGACTACTTTTGTTCTAATTACTAGGAATTCTTGAGGATGAAGGGAAATGTCATAGAGTAATAGAACTAAAGTAAAACAAAATAAATGAAGTGTAAACTAAATAAAATGTAGATTAAATAGAATGCAGATGATAAAATTAAGGAGGAGAAAGAACACTCACAACTGACCTAGCAATGAAACCTCCAACAAATGAATATCTTCAATACCTACATACATAAGACTGAGGAAAATTGTTGGGGCCATTTAGGGGCTTGCCTTAGTCAAATCCCCATTTCAGTGTTTCTGCCTCCACGAACAACTATATAGACATATAGAGAAAAATATAGATAAACATGATAATAAAATGCATTGACGATGGATGTGAGAAATCCCAAGATGCTCAAAGACACAAGACAAGAAAGATATCACCTACAAGACTTGAGGAAGCCAAAGAGAGAGATAAAGAGAGGGTTGTGATAGCCAAGAGAGTTGTAAAAGATG
The DNA here is from genome assembly GCA_007258455.2 of Sequoia sempervirens. Lineage (NCBI taxonomy): Eukaryota > Viridiplantae > Streptophyta > Pinopsida > Cupressales > Cupressaceae > Sequoia > Sequoia sempervirens. Next base: position 524,598,896 of record VDFB02000017.1, read on the forward strand.
TTGTAGGAGCTTGAGAGTGCCATAGAAAGCAAGAGAGTTGTGCAAGCTTGAGAGAGTGAGAAGAGAGAAAGAATGTCCAAGAAAAGAGAAGAGAGTTCAAGATAAAACCTGGAAGAAGAAAAAATGAATTGAAAAGACAACTTTTAAAGATGGAATATGAGGGAAAATAAGGTTCTCAGGCCATTACAAAGCGTCTCGAGCCATTACCACCGACAAAGATAGGTGACAAGTGGCAAGATGTTTGGAATGGTCATTTGAATGTTGAAATGTCATGGGATGCTAGTGCGTCATGTAGATGTCAACACAACACGCTAGTGTCCAAACAAATCACACTACAAAACTGTGGGAATGAGGAAACACAAGGTTTAACACAAAGTTGACACACAAAGGTAGCTGCTGAAAAGGGCTCCTGAACATCGAGGGGAAAAGGCTGATGTAAGGGCTAAAATGAGCCTACACAAGTACTAAGGGAGTGGACACTAAAGTGGACTCAAAAGTGTAGGCGAAATTGCGAAGGGGTGCAATTTTACAACAATACACTCTCTATCTCCCTATCTCTCTTTATCTTTATCTCTAACTTTACCTCTCTATCTATTTCTTCCCCTCTTCCTCTTTCCCTATATCTTCTTCTCTACCTATATCTTCCTCTCTTCCCTCTATCTCTAGACATGTCTCCCTCTCCCTCTTCCTAAACCTTTATATCTATATCTATTTTCCTCTTTGTCTCTATCTCTCCGTATTTCTTCTTCCATCTCTCCCTCCATCTCCATCTCATTATCTCTCCATCTCTCTACCCTTATATCTCTCCCTCTCACTATCTGTCATTGTATATCACTTCCTATCTCTATCTATCTCTACCTCTCATTATCTCCCTCTCTCTCTCTATATATATATTTATCTCTTTCACCTCTATTTATCACTCTCTCCTCTCTCTTGATCTATCTCTCTCCTTCTCCATCTCCATCTCTATCTCTATCTCTATCTTCCTCTCCATCTTTATCCCATATCTCTATCTCCCCACCCTTCTCTCTATATCTCTCACTCTCTCCCCTCTATCTATCCTTATATCTCCCTCTCCCCCTCTCTCTCTATTGAAGACATAATGTGACCTTGTTAATAATGGAGCTTGATTATCTTCCTAATATAGAGGATTTGTTTTAATCTTGTTTGAATCCTACTTCGTGACCTTTGTTGCACAAACAACATGATTTGCTAAATAACCTACCAATTGACTTCATATTTTGCACAAATCTATAAAAAAAAAAAATAGACAATTTTTTTTTTCCTTGCACACCTCTTTGACGTACTCATTGCATACGAAGGTGCGATTGCTAGTTTAAACAAGAAGCTTAAATAAGTAGTCACATAAAACCATTCTCTTATTAGAAAGAAAGTTTATGCATTTTTTTTTTACTATTTTGTATTATTATCGTTAGGGTTTCAAGGTTATTATCGATTACGTTTTTTAGGTTATTGTCGCGCAGACGCGGTATAAATTATTAAGGAGGTTATTCAAATTACTGGAGATGAAACCCATATCGGCTATCTTCTACTTTCAAAGTCGAGGGAACTCCGTAAGAGATTGCAGGAGTTGAGGGTTAAAGTGATCGTTGATTGTACATCAATAATTTCATTGAAGTTCTGAGAAAGGTATCTCTATCTGTGAATTCTTCTGTAGTATTTTAATGACGTATAAATTCTTCTAAGTTTGGGTGCACTTAAAGTTAATGGTAAAGATTTTATGGCTGCTTGAGGGTTTGCTAGTTTTGAACAAAGGTTTAATTATTTGGAGCCATAGTCAGCAGGAAACGTAGGTTTAGGATGTATCAGAATCGTAAGGCTACGCACATCTCCTCGCTCTTTTTCTTAAATGTAATAGAGTGGCATAGGGAGACACTTATACATCTACTTCTGTATTCTAGTTCGATAATGGTGCTGTACTGTATTTCGAAAATGACGTGTTCACATCACCCGATGAATATATTTAAATGTGATAACAATATCATAACACACCTGTGACTTTTCCCATGTCAGTTCACAAACCCACAGTGTCCTGGGGACTATATTCGAAAAAAATGGGTTCAAACTGAATTTTTATTTATACCAGAAGTACTTGTAAAAAAATTGCTCTAATTAGATACTGCTAAACGACAGAGAAGTGTCCTTAAATGACTGAGTAGGCACTGCAAATTCTTAGCCCTTCATCGCCAGCAGCAGTCCAAAATCTTTTTGGTGAACAAGAGCCTGCTGCACAGTATTTTCAGGCAAGCTGTTTAGTATCTTGCAGTTACTCTGTTTAATTGCTTCTATAGGACTGTGCAATAAAACAGGCGCAGTAGTCCCCACACCAATCTGTTGACTTTTATGCTTCTGTGAAATGATAAATGCTATAATTTAGAAGCCATGCTCCATGTTAAACTGAACCTTTCCAATCCACCTGAAGTGCCATCCACCTACTAAGCATTGGGTATCATTCACTTTTGATATCTGTCTGTTGATGTGCGCTTCTCAGATTTTTTTTCTTTTCTTTATGCGATAACTTAATGTTTACAAGAAAGCTGTAACAATTTCAGCATTTTTAATTGAAGCTTGATATTTTTTAGAATCTTGAAGAACTAATTTTTTTCATTTTATTGTGATACATACATGTACACACCACTGGCAGGTATTCCAAGTGGGAGAATTCTTCATTAGAAAACTGATATTGGTAGATTGCACGGGCTGATATAGTGTAATTTCACTTTACGTGGTACTTAATAAAATGATGAGTGCACAAGAAATTTCCGTGTGTTAAGAACTGAATGTTTTTCTTGATCAAAGTGAAAGAGGGGGTGTTAGTTTATGGATCAGATTTAATAGAAAACAGAAAAGTAAACACAAAACAATGAACACAAGATTTATCCTGGGAAAACCCTCCTACTCGAGGGAAAAACCCAACAGGAAATTATTCTCTTATAAATCAGAAATAATAGTGCAGAACCAGCACTCAGAATCAGGCCCTAGAAAGGTCGAATATCATACAATAGACCAGCACTTGAAGATAGTGCGAATTCCTTAGTTACAAAGAATATCAACTCTTCTTCTTGAAGTGAATCTGCCCCTCTTGAATGCGAATCTGCTGCTGAAGGAAATCAAATTGAGAATGGAATGAAATGATTGAATAATGTGGAGACTCTATCTCCATTATATATAAGACCAGGTGAGCTCTCCTCTAGAGCCGACCTAGGAAATGTAATATTTGTTTTATAATTGAAAGGCCGACTTGCCTTGAGTAAATTATTCTTTGGGAAATACCTCACACAGCTACAAAAACACTAACACTCCCTCTTAGCTAGGGAGGTATTTTCAAATATCTAGTCATGGATTCTCTCAACATGACGTCCACAATGGCTACACCCAATTGTGGAAAACACAACTCAATCTCAAAGATGCGATCTATACAAGGGATTTCACCTCATATTTCTCAATTTCAGAGAAATATACACTACAAGGGCTTTCACCTCATATTTCTCAGTCTCAGAGAAATATACACTACAAGGGCTTTCACCTCATATTTCTTCGTCTCAGAGAAATATACACTACAAGGGCTTTCACCTCATATTTCTCTGTCTCAAAGAAATATACTCTACAAGGGTTTTCACCTCATATTTCTCCGTCTCAGAGAAATATACACTACAAAGGCTTTCACCTCATATTTCTCCACTACAAGGGCTTTCACCTCATATTTCTCCGTCTCAGAGAAATATACTCTACAAGGGCTTTCACCTCATATTTCTCTATCTCAGAGAAATATACACTACTAGGGCTTTCACCTCATATTTCTCCGTCTCAAAGAAATATACTCTACAAGGGCTTTCAACTCATATTTCTCTGTCTCAGAGAAATATACATTACAACAAATCTTAATGATGTTGTGATTCCCTCTGGAGCTCCAATTACCGACATCAAACTCCTGACCTCCTCGTCCAAGATTGCCTGCAATGTTTGCCTTAGAGGAACGGTTTCCAACACCCACTTCCGACACTACTCCTAGCAGCACCTTTAACCGACTTGCGAGAGTCCAGGACTTAGTCCTCCTCGACCTCATCCTAAATCACCCTATTCTGAATAGGTTTGCAGTGCTACCAATGTCAAAATAAGGTTGATTGCCTTGTGCAATTCCGTTCTTTGCAACTGAAGACTCCTTCCAAAGACTTAACACCTGGCCTTGCAACATTGCAACCCACTTAGCTGACACCTTCACTTCTTCTTAGTTAGCCACTTGAGTTCCTCGTGACATAGGACTCCATCTTGCTGAACACGGAACTCCCTCTTGATCCCTGCCTCAATACAAAGATTACAAAAAATCCTCTGGAAGTGAACTCCCCTCCATTGTTTGATCTCAGAACCTTAATCCTCTTCCCGAACATGTTCTCAACTAGAGTCTGCTAGGGTTCCTCTGGATAAACAATGATGTCTTGCCAACTCCACTTAAATCTGTTGTGTCTACCTAATCTGGCACACTTGTCAGAGACCGTTGTTTAGTGTCTTCATCCTTCTCAATCTTCTTTGCTGATTCAAACTCTCCATCCAAAGCTGACCCAACCTGATTTTCTTCATGGATAGCGCATGCCTCAAAGCTGATCCTCTTAGCTGTCATGTCATGAAGAAGTGAAGACAAAGGATTGTTGTTGTAGCTCAACAAATCAGACTGCACCTTGTGCCCTCAAGAGATGTCTTCAGAAGGATTACTGTATTCTCTTTAACGAGTTTGGGGCATCGACAACCTTCCTCCTTCGCTCCACCATGAGAGAAACTAGAGCAAGCATTCAAGTGCGAACAAATACAATGTCTTTCCCTTCAAGCCTCGCAAGATAGGGGATCAAGGATACGTGAACATAACTTAACTTCGTGAATTCCCTGAACAAAGGATTCCCGAGATCCCTTCCTTCCCCTTTCTACTCTCCCTCAAATGCTTAAACCATCATCGACATCTGAACACCAGTCTACTGTCCTTTCCACCCTTGAATTCCTTATGCAATCTCTGATAATTAATCCATCATCCTTTTGCTCTTCGATCCATCCTGTATTTTAAAGAGATTAACAATAGTTCATAAAATCAAACTACCCCGATACAAATGAAGCATGTAGTCATCTAGCAAATATCATTAGATAGAACAATTAAAGGAATGATACATAATAGAACTTATCTTTGTTGATTCAGTTGTAGCCATTTTTCTCCTCTCGACAACCATCATCTTTGCTCGATGATGTACCATGTAACACCGTTATAGAATGGAAAATTTTACATAGGATCATACACTCCCAGGATTCTCGAGCTTTTCCTCCTGTCATTCCATTTTCTCTGTTCTTTGACAGGTCGCTGGTCATATCCTTATTAAGGGGCTGCAAGTAGACATCCTCCATCATAGGCACCATCCTTGAAACTCCTGAAATTGTGTGAGGTAGAGGACTTCTTTCAAGAGCTCATCCTTTTCTTCGATCTTCATTTTCTCCTCCAACTGATGTGGCCCACACACAGCTCATTCATGCCTCCATGAATCAACTTCTTCATTATGCCCAGGTGTGAAGACAATATTCAACATCTCCTTCATACAAAACCAATGATAACATGACACAAATATGAAGAATATAAGCTGCTGTAGTAAAACAGGTCTGCTACAAATATATGACTCTTCAATAGGCAGATCTGCTGTAGCACAATGCTGACCTACAAACCTTAGGCGCAGCAGCAGAAGCAAATGTAACTCTGCCCTAAGGCAGTTCACCACTCATCCAAGGGAGTTGCTCTAGGGCTACAAGGATATCTCACCAAGTTCGCCTACCAATGATGCTCAAAATTACCTCGAGATTCGCCTTAGCCTTATGATGTTTGCCCATGGTGAATGCTCCCAGCTGATATGAATGATGCTCTAAAACCTCTATGTGAATTGCACTTCATTATACTGCTCTAGGTCTGCTCTTAATTGGACTGATTTCTCATTGTGTTTCTTGCTAATCCTTCACATACATTTCTACATTAAATCTGATCAGATTTCTTGAACCTTAGCTCTGGTACCATGTTAGTTTCTGGATCAGATTTAACAGAAAACAGAAAAGTAAACACAGAACAATGAACACAAAGATTTATCCTGGGAAACCCTCCTACTCGAGGGAAAAACCCAGCAGCAAATTTTTCTCTTATAAATCAGAAATAATAGTGCAGAAGTAGCACTCAAAATCAAGCCCTAGAAAGGCCGAATATCATACAATAGACCAACACTTGAAGATAGTGCGAATTCCTTAGTTACAAAGAATATCAACTCTTCTTCTTGAAGTGAATCTGCTCCTCTTGAATGCGTATCTGCTGCTGGAGGAAATTGAATTGAGAATGGAATGAAGTGATTGAATAATGTGGAGACTCTATCTCCTTTATATACAAGACTAGGCGAGCTCTCCTCTTGAGCCGACCTAGGAAATGTAATATTTGTTTTATAATTGAAAGGCTGACTTGCCTTGAGTAAATTATTCTTTGGGAAATACCTCACTCAGCTACAAAAACACTAACAGGGGGAAAATTGATATTCTTTATTTCAACCTCCTAAATCTTGTAGATAGAATTTAAAATATGAAACTTCAGTTTTCTGATATGCAATAATTCATAATTTTGTAATCCTATCTAAATGTATTTTACTTCATTTAAAATTATGTTCATTCAGTACTATGAGTTTTGCTTTTGAATAAGAGAAACTGAAAAAAACATTGAGAATACAGTAACAGAATCTGGTAATTGGATACAGAAATAGAAACCTGGAGTGAGATAGAATCTAGAGAAAATCTCAGAGATAGCCTATACTATGAATGCTGGCATGACTTACAAACAACAGTGCAACTGTGCTATTGTCCAAACGTGCTGTAGTATTGTGTATCCAAAACACACAATCTAGATAGCAAAGGACCGTAAAGTAGACACACAACATTACCCAGAAGTAATAACAAAAATCACTAAAAACAACTAAATAATCTTAGATTAAATCAAGGAAAGAAAATGTATTATAAGCTGTGTTACACGGGGACGTCCCCCCACCCAAACCCCGTCCCCGTCCCCTATGGTGTTTCGGGGACGGGGGGACGGGGGCAGATTTTTGAAAACTGGGGGACGGCAGGAAACGTCCCCAAAAAGGGGGACGGCTGGAAAATTAGAAACGGCTAGGGGACGGCTAGAAGTCCCCCAACCGTATCGGGGACGCCCAGGAGTCCCCCTTTTGTCAAAGTAAAAAAATCTTTTAATTTTTGACAAATTAAATAAAAATTGCTTAATAATATTAAATATTTCATCATATTTGATAAAAAAATTAATTTTTAATTGCTTGTAAGTTAATTATATTATGAAATAAAATAAAATTACGTGATAATTAATAAATAATAAATATTAAATATTATTATATTTCATTAAATAAAAATTTGATAAAACATTTAATTTTTAAGCATAACTATTTAATATTATTGTCAAATTAAAAAAAAATTACGAGTAATAAAATTAGTTTTTAAACAAACTATTATTTAGTTTAAATTTAGTGCTTTTGATATTGATAGCCCGAATGAGGCATAGTGTCATAGATTGACAGATTGTTGTATTTAAACTTTAAAGTTTGAGATGTTGATCTTTGAGTTATTTTAGTGTTAAAACTTGAACAAAATGCTTTTATAGTTAATAGTTAAGTTATTGGCATTGCTGTTAGTGTTTACCTTTATGTTTATATTGTTATGCTGTTGCTATATTGCTGTTATACTGCTGTTATACTCTTTATCTATGCACGTATTGTCATATTGAAATTGTTGCACATATTTGATATTTCAAATTGCTCTCTTTCTCTCTCTCTATATAATATATTTTTAAAAATTCATATATATATGTAATTGTGTATATATATATATATATATTTTGAAAAATTTCTATATCGCCGTCCCCCCGCCGTCCCCAAAAATCTGCCCTCGGACTGCCGTCCCCGAAACTCGTCCCCTGCCGTCCCCCCGTCCCCGTCCCCGAAACGCCGTGGAACACAGATTATAAGCTAAATGACAGAAATTTAATGAGATGGTTACAAATACAAAACCTTTGTATGTGAAGAATCACTGGTAATAGTTGTAGTTGACAAAGAGAGAATGGTGGTAACTGTTAGGGAGCTTGCAAAAAAAAATGTTCAAGCTCTTATTTTGATCTTTGGACCTCTATGGGAAGTAAAATGGAAATATTGATTGAATCTGGATAGTGTGTGAAAATTTAAGAACAAAGAGTATTTGTAAATTGTAACAATGAATACTAGTAAATTCAGGTCTACAAAGATGCTAGCATTTTATGTGCATAGAAAGAGGAGATTAGGAGATGGGCAATTCAAGATGCTAACAAGAACTTGTGAGGCAAAGAAGCAAAGGGATATATGCTAGCTCCACAAAGAAAAAGAGAGTATCATAAGAATGCTAAGAACAGCCCAAATGTTTACCAAATCACACAAGGAAATACGTGAAGATGAAGTGTAAAACTTAGAAAGAAGATGAAGGGCTGCAAAATAAAAGAGGAAAAGAGAAATGAAACAAACAGTGTCAGCTAGTTTAGGATGTCCTCAAAAGAATGTCTTTTTTGACCAGTGAACAGAAGCTATTTTTGCTCCCAAAAATGTTTTTTTTTGTATTAGATATAAGAGAACCAGAGTTACATGAGAATCATAGCAGTAATACTGCAGTATTTGAGGCCCCTGTATTACATCATTTTCAACATTCCCTGTGTACCATATACATCATATGCACCCCCCCCCATAAGCATTATATATACAGCATATACTACATTCCTTTTACATGGTTTTATATCGCCTGCGAGCTGCCTTGAGATAAATCTGTCAACCTGCAAAAAAGGTCTGCAATTCTGTAGCTGTCTTTACCATGTCTGCTGTCTGGCAAAAAGGAGAGTATCCACTATCATCCCCTAGGCAGAGTGGCTCCATACTAGGTGCAAAAAGATACATCAGCCAAAAGACAAAACTGGATCAAGGCGGGCTAAGAGTGAGACCCCCTGTCCTCCTGCATTATACTCTTTAGCCCCAAGAGGGTTTCAGCTGCATCTCTTTCCTCTTTGGTGAAGTCTTCAATGCTAAGCATAGCTGGAACATCTGCCTCTTTTTCCACCTTGTCATTGAACTCTTTCTGAAATATTTCAAGAGCTTCTAGGAAGACCTCAGTGCTCGGTTGCCCCACCTGCCAAGTGTGCCCACATTTGACCTCATGAAGATTGATCCTCAAGGTGCCATCCTCTAGAAGTTTCAGGAATTTGAATTTTGAAACTTTCACTGTTAATGTAACTTGCAAATCCATGTTATGAAGAGTGAGTCTTTTGACAGACTCAGTAAGTGCCCTCCTTGATCCATTGAATTTTTCATCATTCCTTGCCCTCCAAATAATCCATAAAATTTCAGTAGAGAGACAAAGCCAAAATAAAGAAATTTCTTTACCCAATCTGTTATCTTTTTGCAAAAGAATTCTATCAGTTCTGGTTTTACCATTAGCATCCCATATTTGCTTTTTGTTACATAATAGATACCACAACTCTTTTGCATACAAGCATTCAAAGAAAATGTGATTAATTGTTTGAGGCACCCTACATAAACTGCACATATCAATATCACCCTGTTTCATTTTAAATGGAAGTTTCTGGAAGAGTAAAAGCCATCTAAAGCATGCCTTTTTAGGTTCAATAATGTGAGACAAATTAATCTTGAAGATGTAGGACCATTGCTTACTGCTCAATTTAGAGCCCCAAATTCTGTTTAAATGATCCCACAGCTCCTGCTGTTTAACAAGTGCATTGTATATTAGTTTGGAGTTCAAGTTTGCAAGTTTGGGACCATCCTCCCATGAGAGTTCATTACATTGGTCTATGCTGTTGTTATATTCCACTGGGAATTGAATTCCCTTACAGGCTTCCTTCAATGTGGTATAGGTTCTCCAATTAGTTGCAGGTAGGTTGAATCCCTTACTCAGTTCTTCCCAATCTTTTAGGTGCCAATTTTTCAGAATATCCTTAAATAATTTTATGCCTTTGCTAGCCCAACTTTTTGCAGAGCACCCTTGAAGAAGTGCAAGTTTCTTACCTTTGTGCTCTAGATTCCACCAGATTGACCTGTGGGTGACAATTTTATTGTTTTTTAATATTTTATGAATTGGCAGTTTGTGATATGAGTTTTACAGTACTCCCAGGCCTTCCAAATGCTTTTGAAGACCACTGAACCTTCAGGGGATATTGCATGACCACTGCTAAGAAGATCACAAAGTGGGAGATCATTCCATGCCTTAGCATGCTTGGGGTGAGCATTCTTGATGTTGTTCCTTACTAGAAATTTCCAAGGTTCATTCCCTTCCAGTGATTTAAAAATCCACTTAGAGGCTAAGGCAACACCTTGCAGCTTTAGGTCCTTAAGCCCAAGTCCCCCATCTGCTTTACTCAAGCAACACCACCCCCATTTGACTGCATGCTTCTTCCTTTTCCCTTTGCCATCTGACCACAAGAAGGCTGTGATTTTCTTTTGAATTTCATCCACTTGGTAACTACTGAATAGCCGCACAGATGCAAAGTACCCACTATAGGGTAACAGGATTTTTTGACAGATTTGCATCCTCCCAGCCAATGAATGAAAGTGCCTGTTCCATTTATTGATCTTTTTCTCAATTTTATGTTTGATCCACAACCACATTTCTTTTAGGTTGGGGTCAACTACAAAGGGGATCCCCAAATATCTTACCTGTTTTTGGGGTCCCCCACATTGTACCTCAAATTTGCTTAATCAATCCGGAGGCTTTTCATGCCACCCTAGCATAATGGATTGTGCCAATGAGATCTTTGCACCAGAGGTAGCACAGAATAAATTTAGCTTTTCCATTAGGTTGGAGATGTTTGTTTCCTCTAGAATAGGAAAAAGAGCAGTGTCATCTGCAAACTGAATATTGAGAAGCTCATTCTTATCTGGAAGACTTAACCCATTTATCTTCAAGGCACCAGTATTTGCCCTAAGAAGGTAGTGCAGAGCATCAGATGCAATGACAAAAAGGGCTGGTGCCAAAGGGCACCCATGTCTGATTGACCTTTCCAACCCAATTTCCTCTGTAAGGGATCCATTGACTTCAACCTGAGCAACCACATCCTTAAAAAGAGTGGTAAACATGTTGCAGAATGGTTCAGGGGTAAATATGTTGCAGAATGGTTCAGGGAATCCAAAGGCTTCAGGGGATAGCCTGATGTACCCCCATTCCACCCTGTCAAAAATGTTTTTCCAATAAAAGTCCAACAATATAAAAAGGAAGGCTGTCATGAAAACCTGTCAGTTAGAAATGGTTACGACATAAATATTATCAAGAAATAATACAGCTCCAACGGCAATAATGTGATCACAATGCAATAGCTCAAACCTCTCATGAAAATGTTGTAGAAGAATGGTCAAAACACCAAAAGAAAGCTGTTCAAGAGATTGCTGTTAATGAAGACCTCGTTCAAAAGCATAACCAGTTCAAAGATGCATGAAAGAAAAATTGAAGAAAAATCTTCTCCATCATCCCATGATTAGATTTAGCAAAAGAATAAGGAGAATGCTGGCCTAAACTCGATAGGAGTTGGTGGATTAGGCATTACTAAAGAAGTGAAGTCAAAACATAGTAGCTTGGCTGTGTAACATTATCCATACAGTCATACTGTTGTGGGATGGCAGCACAACTGGGCTAATATGTCCAAAGGAAAAGCCTTTAAAAACATTATAAAATGAAGGTATGGAATAAAATAAAGGACACATTTAAACACGACTCAGACTTGTACACAAAAGCACAGAAACAGTTGGCACCTGAATTAGTAAAAAGGCTAATAATGGGATAGATGAGTCCTTAAAAATATCCTGAGGATGAACACTAAAATGAGTACAGATTGTAATGGCAAAAGTGCAGGGTATACAATTTTTGTCATTACACGAATTGACATAATAATATTTTTTGATCATGGATGTATTCTGCATCCATTTATACACATTTATATTGTGATAACTTTTGATAAGGAAATGGCACTTTTCACAGGGACCCAAAATGCATGCAATGCCACAAAATTTAATTCGCTTGTAAGGAGGCTACTTATTCCTTATGGGAAGAGAGTTCATATGCTCTCTGTTAGATGCAATGTGTGGGATAGTATTGCAGTCTTGGGTGGAGCATGCACAGGTAGGGTAGAGTTGGGTAGATAATTGCAACATACACTTGTTGAAATGGGAATATATAGAAAATGAAAGTAACATCCAACAAGAAAACTTGGTAAGATTTGACAATTTGAATTTCTTATTTTAGATGAACTAATAATTATAAAGTTGAATATAAAATCAGGTTTGAAGATCAGAACTAAATATTTGCCAACATAAAGAATAGCTTCAGTTAGACATGTATTTGACTAGTGTGCCTCTAGATTTTTTATTTTTATTTTGCATAGGAAGGTTCTTGTTTTCGAATAGGAGTAGTTCATTATTTTTTAAGAAAATAAATTTAACTTGCTCTTGTATGGTATTCATTTTTATAGAATAATTAGAGTTCTATTGAGACCGTCACCCATATTACTGAAAATGTTTTTAAGAAAACAGATTTAACTTACTCTTGTGTCCTACGTTTTTTCTTTCTTTCTATAAAATAATTAGGGTTTTCTTGGGGCCCTCACCCACTTTACTGAAATATTTATTACAAGAAGGAAGGCTCTAAGTCTAAAAGACTCTTAAGGCTAAACCCTACCAAGCTTGAAGGTATACAAAATCAAACACCAATACCACTCGTCTGACCAACAAAGACAATCCTGAAGAGGCAAACACAAACAAACTCAAAGTACTTCCACATGATAAAGATTAGCTAACTTTGTGATTATGACCTGACATTAATTTTCTCTGAGATCTCAAAACCATCTGAGAAGAATTTGTCTTCCTCAACAGGGACAAAAAGGCACCATAGACCAATCTCCTTCAAAGTGGCCAACTCTAGCCATCCACTAAAGTAGGAGCACCAATGCTAGAAAAAATAATGAGCAATAAAGGATCAGAAGAAGCAAGATTTCCAAATGAAGGGAGGGTAGCATCCACAGGAGGAAGAGCAGAGTTGTGAGCCACCTCCAAGGCCATAGATTTAACTTTGCTTGAATCCTATGAGGAACTTTCACAAGTGAGGTATCTCCATGCTCCTTAGTGGGTGCTTTGGCTCCAGACATCTATAAAAGGTGAAACTTAGCATCAATCCACGAAGAAGCCAATCTAGATCTAGAACATTCTACCACCAAATGACCCAGACCAAAACAACAATGGCAATGGAATGCTGACTTCTCATAATCAACTTGATGGGTCCAAATGCGATCTTGCACCTAGAGACTAATTTCCACTGACAAATCTTTTGCTACCAAAATATGAGCAAAAGCAGAATGGGAGAGGGCATCAATCTCAGAAGACATAGAAATGAAAGAACCAAGAGAGTTTTCATAGCCTTCAAATTAGATCTATTGAGAACTGGAGAGGGAGGTTGGGTAATCTGACCCCAACAGGAAGCACCTAAAAGGATTCTGAAATGGAGTTGAAAGCTGGATACCATGGCCTCATCATCAAAGCAGCCTTGCCTTAGAATCAGGGTCCTTTCTCCATAATTGACATTCTGTCTCAGGAAGATTGGCAGACAACACAGAAATCCTGTGTATAGGGGAAAATGTCAACATCATTACATAAAAAAAGATTTCCAGTTCATGGAAATCCAGTTATGTAAGGTACCAATACCATGCCAAAATGGATAGAATTTACAGATTAGGCCATTCTCCACATAACAGGCTTCTTCAGCCAAAACTTTAGACCCTAAAATGGTTAGGGGAGATTGCTCAGATTAGAGAACCAGAGGCACACCCTAAACAGACTTTAAATTTTTCCATGGCAGAGAAAGGAGTCCAAACAACCCCCGAAGCAATATGCTCAGATCCCCTGTGGAAAACCTTACAGCCTTGGGGCAAGAGGAGATAGTTGGATCCAAGCCAGAGGACAGGGGTTCCAAAGACTCTAGAATCCCAGGCGTGGCAGGAGCAGTGGCCACACAAGTATCCACCTCAAACATAGAAATGGGGCCAACAATAAACGGAAGCCATCACACTTCTTGCTGAAATATTTGTTGTTATCACTCTTGTATCTTATGTTATACTTATTGATATCTGATTTAGTGACATTCCAATTGACAAAACTTTATAGAGTTGAAGGAAAAAACGGGCTTCATCTTCTTTGGTTATTAGGACAGTCTGTTACAAGTTGCTCATTTCCTTGAAGCTGTATCAAGTCTAATCCACATTTATACTTGGACAAGCTGCCATATTTATTTCATAGGCAATAAGATGATGAATCATGATACATTTTATTTCTATTTTCTGCCAACAGTTAATGATAGTGACAAAGTTGCAATGTTTTGATTGTTGGGCAACTATGATGGCCGCTATAATGAATGTGACTATGATTGCAGCAAAAATATCTAAGGGGTTGTGCTTTCGACAGTGTAATATAAGATATACATGGAATCTTATATTAATTTAGGAGTAAGGCAATCTTGTATATAATAATTTACCCAATTTGCACGGATGAATTTTTGATGAGAGGCTTTCTAAGCCTCTAAATTAATAGGGATCTATGCTTATGTATTGTCCATAGACTCAAAATAACCAAGGACAAAACCTGAAGGCCAGGCTTTATTTTCAGAGTGTTATTGAGCATGTGGATTGAATTTGGTAGGATTGGGAAGAATGCTTGCCATTAAATCTTCTGCCATATTACAATATGAACTTCTGATTTATGTATAGTAGTATTTTGAAAATTAAATTCTGAATTTTATTTTATTTTATGGAGAGTGTTTTACAATCCTGTTTTAATGAGGTGATTACCCTGAATGTCATGAAAAGCTTTAAATTTGATTCTTAAAGAGTATTTCAGCAATTCAACTATAGATGTGAGGTGTTTGTGTTGATAGACGGTAGAAGTTTGGGGTGAATTACCCAAGGCATTTTGTTCAACTTTAATGCTCACGAGTTTTTATTATATTGCAGTTTGATTTTGTCTTGCCCTTATAGGTAAGGGATTTTGTACTAGATAGGTTATGGCTCATTGATACGCCTTAGCAAGGATTCCTCTAATGCACTGTGGGGTGTTCTTCCCTTGATTCTTATACAGAGCTAATTATTGATCTGATAAATATCATTCATAGTTTTTTAAGATGCATATTCCATTGTATGAAAACCTATGTTGTGTCCCTCAATGTGCCTGCCTTGTTTAATATAAAGTTCTTGCGTGTCTTTTCATATTTCAGCCTGACAGTTGGTTTTTGCTGCAATACCAAAGCAAGAACGTGTATTAATTACTTAGTCCTTTGCTGCTTTCCTATTCTGGAAAGAACTAAGAAATTTAAGCTTCTGTTTATGTAGCAGTAGGTTACAGATGTTGGATGGTATATAATTGAATAAGAGGATGCTGTCCTAATTCTTGGCAGCATGCATTGGGAGCATGGTTGCTGTAAATATGGACAGATAGTAAGAGTCTATAATGGACTGCGGTGAGATTTAGGTGGGTACAAGGAAAAACATCTTGTACCCATAAAGGACCTCCGTACATATTTTCTGTAAACAAAATGTTATATTAAGTAAAATCAGTTGAATAACTTTCTTTTATAATGCGAGATGATTTTGTCCTAATTCTTGGCAGCATGCATTGGGAGCATGGTTGCTGTAAATATGGACAGATAGTAAGAGTCTATAATGGACTGCGGTGAGATTTAGGTGGGTACAAGTTAAAACATCTTGTACCCATAAAGGACCTCCGTACATATTTTCTGTAAACGAAATGTTATATTAAAGAAAATCAGTTGAATAACTTTCTTTTATAATGTGAGACGATTTTGTCCCAATTCTTTGCAGAATACACTGGAAGCATACTTGCTGTAAATATGGACAGACACGAAAAAATCTATAATGGGCTACGGTGACATTTGGGTGGGTGCAAGTAAAAACATCTTGTGCCCATAAAAGTACGAACTTGCAAATTTCCTGCAAACAAAATATTTATAAAGTGAAGTCAGTTGAACAACTTGCTTTGTATAAGTGAGAGATATGTTCTAATTACTGGCAGGATACACTGGGAGCATGTTTGGTGTAAGTATGGACTGCGGTGACATTTAGATGGAGTGGAATGAAAATATTTTGTACCAATAAGAATCTCCATGCATATCTCCTCCTAACAAAACATACTGTTAGGGGAAATCAGTTGAATAACCGTTTTAGGTTGATGGCGCATGTCTATCTTTCTTAGATGAGATGGCCATTACACTTCATAATCATTAGATGTTTTCGAATAAGTGTCTCTGAAGCCTTTTTCGTTACCTGAAAACTAATTGTGTAATATGGTGCTTTCCATGGCAAGAGGTTAACCTGCTAGGGAGCATGCTTTGTATAAATTCAAATGGATCAAAGAGTATCTATTGGGCGTTGATGACTTTTAGATTGCTAGAAATAAAATAAAAACGTCATATATCTGTAAAGGATCTCCATTTACATTTTCGTTCAACAGACATATATATCAACAAAATAACTCACTTTAGTTCATTGGTATGCTCTTCGGTATTACAATAGATTGGTTGGCTATTAGATTGCATATGATTTACCAGTTTTTGAAGCTTAGAGATGGTATGTCCCTAAACCTAAAATAATCACAATCATTGTATAAGGAGGTTATTGTCACAGTTCTTGGCATGGCAAGTTGTGTTGAAAGTAGTTTTGTTGTAAATATGCACAGAGATTAAGTCGTGAATGGACCTTTCAAATTTGAATTTTATTCTATGAAATAAGTTGCCAATTTCAAACATTAAGTTGTGCCAAATTTGAATTGAATAAACCTTTGCATGATGATGATTAGTGTGGTCAAGCTAGTTGTCTCTAAACCAATCCTTAATTACCAATATTTTTTGGATAATTATTCTGAAATAAATATGACTAGAGTTGCTTCATGATTAGTAGAAAAAAAAACTATAGATTCTTAGGAGAGTCATACTTGTTTTAACATGTACAAGCAAAAACTAATTTTTAAATTTAGCTACTTTAGCTCAATAGCGGATTAAGTGGTAAATCTTTATTATCACATTAAACTAAAATGTAGGCATGTAGTTGATTATAAACTATGTAAGAGTCAAAAGATGATTGAAAAGCTTGAGCATTATAAGCCCCCAAAATTTAACTTATCCCTTAGTTTCACAAGAGAAAAAAAACCACAAGACTTGCAAACCCACACCTAGATAAACATAGACATTGTTTGCTTACTATACATAAAACTTGAGTGTAAGTTAATTGAAATAATGCATTCCACAAGAGATTAACAAGTTCAAGTCCTTGCTACTTGTATTTCTTCTAGCCAGGTTTGCCAAGAGTTTGGTTAGTGTTGAATTTGTTTTAGCTAGGTTTGTGAGAAGTTTGGTTAGTGTTGTATTTGTCCTAGCTAGGTTTGTTAGGAGTTTGGTTAGTGTTGTATTTGTTCTAGCTAGGTTTGTCAAGAGTTTGGTTAGTGTTGTATTTGTTCTAACTAGGTTTGTCAGGAATTTGGTTAGTGTTGTATTTGGTCTAGCTTGGTTTGTTAGGAGTTTGGTGTTGTATTTATTCTAACTAGGTTTGTCAGGAATTTGGTTAGTGTTGTATTTGGTCTAGCTAGGTTTGTCAGGAGTTTGGTAGTGTTGTATTTGTTCTATCTAGGTTTGTCAGGGGTTTGGTTAGCATTGTATTTGGTCTAGCTTGGTTTGTTAGGAGTTTGGTGTTGTATTTGTTCTAACTAGGTTTGTTAGGAATTTGGTTAGTGTTGTATTTGGTCTAGCTAGGTTTGTCAGGGGTTTGGTTAGCGTTGTATTTGTTCTAGCTAGGTTTGTCAGGGGTTTGGTTAGTGTTGTATTTGTTCTAGCTAGGTTTGTCAGGAGGTGATCTTGGTGTGTATGATTGTTGTCTTCATCAATTAGGTGTCTTATGGTGATCTTGGTGTGTATGGTTGATGTCTTCATTAATTAGGTGTCTTATGGTGATCTTGGTGTGTATGATTGTTGTCTTCTTTAATTAGGTGTCTTATGGTGGTCTTGGTGTGTGTGATTGTTGTCTTCCTTGAGAGAAGGTGCCACAGGCTTACACCAGAAGGAATTTATTATTTAGGGCATTGGCTAATATTCAGGGTTATGTGGTTGGTTTGTGTGTATTGTTGTTGATTTTTCCTATTTTCTTGGCGGTCTTATGGCTAATATTAGGTGTCTTATGGTGGTCTTGGTGTGTGTGATTGTTCTCTTCCTTGACAAAAGGTGCCACAGGCTTACACCAGAAGGAATTTATTATTTAGGGCATTGGCTAATATTCAGGGTTATGTGGTTGGTTTGTGTGTATTGTTGTTGATTTTTCCTATTTTATTTATGGAATATTTGAATGCTATAGTGCATGTATTTAATGAGGGAGGAAATGGGGAAAGGGTGGAAATAAAAAAAAACATAGATAGATTATATTGATCAACCTTTGTTTTTGATAAGATAAGTAGCATTTACAAGGTGTTGTACCCTTTACACAAAAAGTCCAAAGGGCCAAAAAAAGAAGCTAGTTAAAAACAGGAATGAACTAGGAAAAGAGGACATACCACACATAGAAACAGTTGACAAACAGTTGTCGAAACACAAACTAGGACTAGACAACCCCAAAATTAGAGAGGACCAATTTGACTCCCTTAACCCTAGGCCACGAAGTTGCGACAGATTGAGGGAGTCTCTTCTTCTTTCTTAGCACAACATACCAGGAAGACTCAAAATCCAAGTCCACTGAGCGAGGCGAGAGAAGCGAATCAATCAAAGCCACCCAGGGCAAAGAGCCACCACACATTGGGGGAGACGACAGCACAAGGGAGGAAACAAGATCAAATGAAGGGCCATCAAAAGCAATCAATGATGTTTGGGCAAGCACAGATAGAACAGTGTTAGCAAATTGAGCCAACAGTGGCTCCATTGAAGGAGCTGGAAGAGGATTAGACATAGGTTCTTGATAAGAAATAATAGGGTCATCCTCCGCAAAAGAAACTTCCGAAGGAGAACCCACCGTGAGGTGATCCAAGAGAGCATCCTTCCACCAAGTAGCAACACCCTTGCAGCGGGCTTGTGGGCAAGTAGAGGCCAAATGACCCATAGAGAAGCATCTCCGACACCGAAAGGGGAAACCCTCATAGTCCAAGAGCTGCTTCCAAGGTTTGTCTTCCACCAATAAGACTACATCACCATGGAGGGGTTTGGAGATGTCCAAATCAACTAATATATGTGCAACCGTAGTATGCCCAAGCTCCCGAGTTGCAGAGTCCAACATTAAAAAGCGTCCAATGGAATTGCCAATAGCTTCATAACATGAATCCTCCCAAAACTAGAGAGGGAGATTCGGTAGACAGACCCAAACAGGTCTAGTGTTCAACGGCTCTGTGAGGGGATTGAAAGATCGAGAACAAGGTCGGATGAACAGAGAATGAATACCCCACATCCACCCCCTGTCCAACACACAGTCACACTCCATTGAGGAGGCAAAGGTTGCTAAGAAGAAACCCCTAGCACGAGGATAGAGCTCAATCTGCCTAGAGACCACCGACTTCTAGGAGGTGGAAATCCAACTATGGAGATCAGGAAGGGATGGCCACAGGCCATTAAACTTGCAGACCACCCCTTGCTTCAAATAATAATCCCCGTTCTTAGCAACTTCAGGTCCACTGACCATAATCAGGGAATCCTTAGCACAAGGCAGAGGATGAACTCGAGATTGAGTAGGACGCTGAGCACCCCCTTTAGCAACTTCAAAGAAGGACTTCACCCGGCCCGAAGAGCCCCCAGCAACTGAAGCAGGAGGAGGGACATTCCTTTGTGTAGCGAAAATAGGGACAAAGCCCTCAACTCGTTCAACATCACCAGATGAAATAGCATTCTTCACAACATTAGACGTAACCCCAACTACGTTTGGTGACCACCTAGGAGGGTCGACCCCAAACGCAGAATGAGCAACGTCGTCGCATCCATCCAAATCCCACCTAGATGCATCAACAGCGCTGCATGCCACACTAGAGTGCACTTTAAAGACCAGAGCAAAGAGGACAAACCCCTGTAGAGCCTCGTTGACATTCACAGCAGAGAACGAAGGAGAAAAGCCTATTGGCTCCTGCCCAACGTCATCATTCAAAAAATCGCTCCCGCCCATCGCGATAAACACTTGTTGGAATGGTTATCAACCTTTGTTAGTATTGATCAAGAGGGATTATATTGTGATAATTATTGGAAGGAATTTGAGAAAACTTTTGTTGTGTTTGATGTGTAAGAATTTGTGAACCTTTGAGAGCATATAAGTTAAAGGTTACAAAATGGACTTGGAATCTTGGTCCACTTATAGTCTATAAAAGTGACAAATCATAGAAAAACATTTTCCTAAGGGAGGCAAAAGACAAAACAATGTGTCAGTTTGGTGACATGTTAGGACATGTAGGGGAATATGCTATTAACATGTTGAGCCATCATGGGTGTGTCATGATAATTCTTATCATGGTATTTTGGGATCTTGTTTAGGCCCATGATACTTTTTGGTGTTCTTTGAGCCTCATTTAGTCTATATATTAAGGCTTGAGATGGAGGCATGATGCATTGTTGTTTGCAAGGTAATCCACTAGTTTTCCTTTGAAGGAGGTGTCGACCTCCATAATAAGGTTTTGCACTTGATATTATATTTTTTGTTGGGGTGGTTTGTTGCTTTATTTTTTTCAAAGGAGTTTCCCAAGAGTATATAGGTGTCTCCTCTTTTATCTATGCTTCTATTCTTTTTCTCTCATTTTTTATTTTTATTGATTTATGTTTTATGTTAAAATTTATGTTGATATACCTCATGTTTCTTTCCTCTAAAATGTTTATATTTTCTACTTTATGAGTACTTTGTTTTGCAATTATAGTTTTTGTAACAAACCTATTTATTCATTAATTGGAAAAACATTTTTTTTTTAATATATAATTTTGATACAATTGATACTAGAGTATTTGAAATACATAGTGTAGAGGAGGAGATTCGACACTCTCAAGATGAGGTCTAAAGGGGCAAATAGTTCTCAACTACCATAGGGATCAAAGCTCAGGTGTGGTGTTGGGATAAGGTAAAGAAGAGGTTTATTTGTGTTTTATGTAGAGTAAAACGATGAAAATTTTAGAGTCCAAAAGAGTAGGTTGTAGAAGTCTTCTAGACAAATTGGCAAGCTCTTGGCTAAGGACGACAACGCGATACACAAACGTCACCACGATGCGTTGTAGTCTCGTACGGATGAAAATTGAGATTATCACAAAAAATCATAAAGAACCCATTGATGTTTGATAATCGAAATCTTGGAAATATGAAAAAAAAAAGAATAACAGAATAACAATAATGAACATAAACTGAATGAAATGGAAATGATATAAAGTAGAAGAAGAAAGGAGATACTCACAAGAGGTCCACAAATGAAGCCTCCAACAAAACAACACCTTTGATACTTGCACACATAAGAACGTGAAAATTGTTGGGGTTGCTTAGGGGCTTGCCTTAGTCAAACCTCCATTTCGGTGTTTTCAACTCCACGAACAACCAGATAGATAGATAAAACAAAATATAAATAGACGAGATGGAAATGCTTAGACAAGGGATGTGATAAATCCCAAGACACTCAAAGATACAAGACAAATATATATTACTTGCAAGGCTTGAGAGAGAGAGAGAGAGAGTTGTGAGAGCCAAAAAGTTGTAGAGAATGTTGTGAGAACTTTGAAATTGCTATAACAAGTTGTAGAGAGCTATGCAAGCTTAAGAGAAAGAGAAAAGCTTCCCAAAAGAGAGAAAAGACAAAATGTGTGAGAGATCAAGAGGACTGAAAAGATAGATTTAAAAGAGAGGGAAAAGGAGGCTGTTGACTTGTTACAAACTGTCTTGAGCCGTTTCCATCAACCAAGGTCAAGTGACAAGTGGCAAAATACTCAAAAATGATCATTTGAACGTTAAAATATCGTGGGATGCTAGCACAATGTGTAGGCGTTTGCATGATGCACTAGCGTCCAAACAAATCACACTAAAAAACGACGAGAAATGAGGAAAACACAAGGTTAACACAAAACTGATGCAAGAAGATAGCTGTTGAAAAGGGGTCTTGAACATCCTGAGGGGAAAAAAGGCTGATGTAAGGGTTAAGATGAGCCTACACAAATACTAAGGGAGTGGACATTAAAGTGGATACAAAAGTGTAGGTGAAATTGTAAGGGTATGCAATTTTTGACACTACACATAGCAACATAGTAAAATTTCTTTTCCACTCAAGATTCATAGAACACCAATGAGTTCCACTATAGAGTATAACATCATTCCACATCAAGAGTATGTAGCTTTTCATCAAGAA
Organism: Sequoia sempervirens; assembly: GCA_007258455.2. Taxonomy (NCBI): domain Eukaryota; kingdom Viridiplantae; phylum Streptophyta; class Pinopsida; order Cupressales; family Cupressaceae; genus Sequoia; species Sequoia sempervirens. The sequence continues at coordinate 524,621,386 of VDFB02000017.1, forward strand.
TTACATTTTTTCAAGAATAAAACATTATAACATTTTTCAAACATCATATTAGTGATGTGAAGTACAATATGCCAAAAGTAAATAATATAATGTCATGTGAAATCAAATTAGTGTCTAATAAATCAAGTCTTCAAAATGTCAACTACAAGAGGGAGAACATCACTATGTGTTTTTCCTCAAACTATAGATGGATGGTCCTTTGCACATCTTCCATTTGGAAGTGGCTCTACCCTACATGAGAGTAGCAGATCCAGGGAAACTCTAAGATCATCATGCCATTTAAGAACTAGTGTTGTGTGCTAAATACAAACAATCTATCATACAACTCTAGATACCTTTTAGCTATCTAGCTAAGTATGATATATATGATTGATTTGTAATCATTATACACTGTGAACTAGCAATGCAAGCAGTGATTTTGTATTACTTTGGCCAAAAATTTAAATAATATTAACATGTATCACATTGATAATGTGTCATATGTTCACACACCTCATTTGCAAACCGATTATCGACAATTTGTTTTCAAAAACATTTTTTCATACAAATATGGATAAATTCAACTCATTCACAATATCATAGGATTTCTAGAAGTCCTTTAATTATATCAAAGTGATAAAACAATGTTACCATTTTCTATGAAATTGATGCTCTTTTTAAATATTTATACCACAATTGAATACATGAATGCATATTGTTGGCAGGGAATCAACTAGCAACTAGAATAGTCAGGCAAATCCTACCACAAACCTCCACAAAGAGGTTGTGGAGTTTCTAATTGAAAAGATACTCTAGAACAATAGTAAAGTGTTGTAGCATCGTATATTGACACCTTTGACAATTTTACACTAGGTTTAACTCCCCCTTGTGTCCTTGGACTTAATTATGTTTATTGTTGTCACCTAGAAATGCACCCTACGCACAGTGATGGAGACTGAGCTTTCTAGTGAAACATGGGATCATTTCAAGGCTGTGGGTCACCTAAAGTTGAAATGAACCTCCGGAGAAGGCCGACTTCCTTTGGGTATCACCTAAACTAACAATTCTGTAAAGGGAAAAGGGAGAAGGAGTACATGAATGAAACTAAACTATGGTGATACACTGAGTTTGATAAGATCAATGGAATATTTAGAGTGCACTTGAAATTTGTCAATGATTAGAAGGATACACATCAATTTCTATGAGCTACGCATTAATATGTCACAAACAGGTTTGATACACACTTTTTCAATAAGGGAAAATACTTTCACAGAAAAGAATCTATGTGTGATTATGTAAACACAGCTTTGTGATTCATATAATGGTGCTTTTTACAAAGGAGGGCATGAAACACCAGATAAAGTTATAAAGGAATAAAATAATTCACAAGATAACTTGATCATTAACGTGAAATGCACAACACTTTGCAAGAATAATAACGGAAGACTGAAGCGTCAACAGAGGCCAAGGCAACTCTATACTTTATATTCCAAAATCGAAGTGAGTTACAAAAAATATACACCAGCTGAGAGAGGATTGCTAAAAATCGCTAACTCTTTTGAATGCATTATCCGAACTGCTTCCAAAAAGGCAAAAAAATGCCTTATGAATGGTCCTCTTCAGATCTTTCGTAGCTACTGCATTCATTTCCTGGTCTCGTGTCCGCATTCTAACCTCCTTGTCGAGCGCTTTGAATGCTCCTGAGCTCAGAACAGATACACGTTGCTTTTCATCATGTTGATCTTCTTCATCCTGGTCAGACTGCCACGACTCGCTTTTAGCTTTCTCTGATTGGTCGAGCATACTCCACATGGATTCCCCTACAGTCAAAAGCTTGTTCAGTCAGAATTGCATCTCGACGAGACACTGGAAGTGTCTCACTGATGCGATTATGCCCCTTTGCAGCTATCGGCATAACATGGAACTGTCAATGAGAGTTCTTATCGAGCTCAAAAGTCATACTGATATCCCTGAAACCATCGACAAGACACAACTCTTTCATTGAGACATCATGTCGAAATCCCCATTCTCCCGAGCTCAACACTTCTTTCGGAAAGACACTAGCAAGTCGGGAAGACTTCATAGCGAGGTCCAATAGTCATACCGATATCCGCCTCCTCCATCGCTAAGACCACACCATGTTGGCAAGACATTATTCCGACGGCTGGAAGCTACACTGATGTCATATATGTCGGGGAGACCTGCATTCGGCGAGACCTTTTGTCGAAAACACTTCCTCTCGCCGAGAGCTCATTTTTCTTATCGGGGGGACATCTTTATATCGGCAAGACTTCTTGCCGAAGGAACCCTTCACCAAGACCTTCACCCCTCGGCAAGACCTCATACCGAGCGCAATTTGCTTTCCCCAAGCTCCTACCATTCCGTTCGATGAGACTCAAAGCCGTCGGCGAGGCATCACAACGACTCACTTTCCTTGGGTGAGGCCCCCGACTTTCGGCGGGACATTACTTGGTCGTCGGGACCTCATGGCGATGGCCTTAACTCTTGGTGAGTGCATTTCATATTGGGGAGACCTACCAGGCTCCTTATTCTTTCAACGATGAGTTTACTTTCTCTTCGGTCAAGGAGACATCGCTAGGTCAGTGAGACCTTTTACCGGGACCACCATCTCATACCGCTGTGCTACTTCGTCGGCGAGACACTTGGGTCGGCAAGACCTTACGCCGACTCCTTTATCCTTGGGCGAGCACGAAACATGTCGAAGAGACATCACCGGGTTGGGGAGACCTCTCCCCGACTTGGAATATTACACTGAAGGCTCCCTTATCGGCAGGACCCTCCGCATCGCTGAGACCTTATGCCGAAGGAAAAATCCTTCGGCGAGACTCCTGCCAAAGGAAAAACACATATCGAGACCCCCTTATCTCTCGGCGAGACCACCTCCGTTCGCCGAGACATCACGGCGATATCAATTTCTCTCGGCGAGGCTTTGGCCAGTCGCCGAGACATATTGGCGACTTGACCCTCCTTTTGGCGAACTGGGATTCCATCGGGGTGACTTTCATGTGTCGGCGAGACCTCCTGCCGAGCTCGCTTTCCTTCGGCGACGCTGCTTTCCTTCAGCCAGACCTCATGGCGATGATTCCCTCATTCAACGAGAGCCTTTTTAGTCGGTGAGACATCATGAAGGTCTTGGCGACTCTCTCCTTAGAGGATGTTCATGCCGAACTTGAACAAGGCAGGCTTCCCAACCGAGTTCCCTGTGACCTAGCATTAGATACATGACTTTTTCCCCTCTGCGAATGTTCCATTTAGCCTTCTCAAACATCTGAAACACAATTTATTCTGCCTGATTGAGCCCGTAGGTGAAAATTGGGAAACACTTATAATTTCCTCGTTTGTAATAATTTTCGGAAAATAAGAAGTGGGGTTGGAAATAAACATTTAATAATCAATTATTATTTTTCAAGACCCCAAATTATTGCTCTGGGTTAGGGTGTCCACCACCCTTGTCCTATCAATTTTGGTTCAATTTTAAATATGTTGATGTTGACATTTTATCATTTGAAAATCCATTGTCATTTATTGGCTTATGATAATTAATTAGCGCGAAATTAAAGAATTGCATATAAATACAAGCCATTTTCACTATTTTAATCCTAGTAATTTTTGAAAAGCAATCTAACAATTTAACCAAGCAATTGAGCATCTTAAAATCAATCAAGGCATATTCAATGGTGGTATTAACAACATTATTACAACACCTTCATCAATCAAGTTCAAGCTTGCAAGGCATCCATAAGAAGGAAACAATTATTTGATAGGAGTTATTATGATCAATCATGCCATTATTATGATGTATTGAGTTATCCTCTACATGTTATCTATAATAAACTATTCTGTTTTGTGAACTAACCTTTATCAGGTCTATCAAGAAATCAAGGCATCCATCAATCAACATTTGTGACAACTTGTGTGGCATCAACAAGCCCCTATATAATACAACCATGTCTCCTCTTTTCATGTGTACATGTCAAATTTGGAAGTTTCATCGGATTACACTCATGGTAAACACAAAGCAAATTGTAACTTACCTTCCAGAATTTTTAGATCCCAAAGCAACTTATCTAGATAGGGGTGATAGTCACCTTTATCCTACTAGTTTAGGCTCAAATTTCGGTCATAGGTTCCTCTTTGTATCTCCTTAGATTTGTAATTGTTTCAACAATTTTCATTTTCATCTATTTGATAAATTATGTTTTTCAGATCTAGGGTTTATGTCAAATAGGCTTTGTTAAAACACACAAAATCTATCCTCCCTACTACCCAAAAATACACAAACCCTAGGAGATTGGCTCTCTCTTGTGGGAACAAGCTAATCATCAACTCCAATTGATTTTGTGTCCAAATGTGAAGTTAAATGAAAATAAGTTAATTCTAATTAATCTAGTTGGATCTAAGTTACTTTTCCTACTTCACATTTTGGTGAACCCAAGAATATCCTACACTTGATTTTTTTTAATCTTCAAAGTATAAATTTTAAAAATTGATTCAAAACCTAGGTTATTTGAAGATCTTGTTGTTCATTTGCATTTGTTTCATTTTCAAAATTTAATATTTGCACTCTTTGTTCATAAAAAAAAAAAAAATATTGGTGAAATAAAAATTATAAAATATTTTGAATTTAATTGCATAATTTTAGATATGTTTTTCTTGTTTAGGGTTTAGATTTGAGTTATTTCAAGTTGAAATTTGAATACAATCTTCAGTTTCTTTCATTTGTCGAAAGTACATGCAAAATTTTAGTGAAAAACATTGAAAAACAAATTTGCATATTATTTTCATTTCAAAAGATAATAAAAGATTGTTTTTCTACAAAAAAATTAGTCAATTATAACATTTCAAGTTTTGAAAACTATCATTTGGATATATTGCATTGCTCTAATATATATATATATATATATATATATATATATATATATATATATATATATATTGCATGTGTGTTCTTCACACAAAAAAACTAGGTTTTCATGCACTTCCAAAAAATTCTTTGCTTTCAGACTTGAACCTTTGTAACTTGAGACCCTCAAACACTATAAGAAGTTTACAGATTTTGAAATTGTTAAAATTTTGCCTCTAGTATAGGATGCCTAGCGTCCTTATCCAATCAATTTGGACTAAATTTTTTGTGCAAATCCTCGTATGTAGTCTTTGTTCAAATTCGATTCCTGTTCTCTAATTTTACTGTGCATTACTAGCTTGATCCGTAGGACATAGCAAAAATGTTTTCCTTGCAAAAATCTTGTTTTATCATAATCAATGTCTTATTGTCAAACTTTGTTAAACAATTTAAAGATTTTTTCTTACGTAAAACATGTGAAAATGAATTTTTTTCTCCTCTTTTGTTATTTTCTTTGATTCTTCTAATATCTCTCATACTTGTGAGAGTATCTTGGTGCAAGAGGATGCAATCATTCAAAATCACGAGTCATTTTTGTCCCTCTTGAAATATCTCTCCTACTTGTAAAAGTATCTTGGTGTAAAAGGATCCAATCATTGATAGTCATGAGGATCATGTTTGTTCCTCTCCCAATACCTATTTTACTTGGGAGGATATCTTGGCGTAGGAGGATTTAATCAATGATAGTAAGATATATTGCATAGAGGATTCAAAATTGATATTAGATCCCCCCATCGATAGAAGATCATCAAGAAGTAGTTAACTCATTTGAAATTGTAAACTCACAATTGATTATTGGACCTCCTAAACCACCTCTCAATATAGGACCTCTTACAAACCAATTTAAATCTTCAGGCCATATCCTAAACTTTGCAAAACAACTCACTCAAAATAATCACGTGCACCAATATGTATTGCAGCAACCAAGTTATCACATAGTTGCTCACACATATAACCCTAGAATAATAAGCAACCAAAGAAAATGCCAACCTCCATTCCATTGCCTCAACCATATCTTTCTCCCACACTTCGTCTTCCTCAACATAGTGGTAAATAATACGATCTTTTTGAGCAACTCCGTAATACTCTAGCCAAGATATCTCTTTGGGACTTAATGCAAACTTCACCTACATACTACACGATGCTCCAAGAGGCTTGTAGAAGATTGACATCTCACCTTTTGCTAAACCGAATGATGTAGCAACCTTGTTTAATTGTATGCAAATGACAAAGTTGGCTATTACATTCCCTCAACATGAATTACGTCCACTTGAGGTCCAAAACCAAAATGAGGTTCTAATGATATTTGTAGTCATTAATAAAATTGGGGTTAGGTGTACCCTTATTGAAAATGGATAAGGTCTTAATGCGTGTAGCTTTGATCTTCTAGATAAGCTTGGTATGGATAAAAATTCATAAAATTTGATAATCTTTCTATTTGTGGCTTCGATAATGTTGGTAGGCAATCATTGGGGATAATTACACTAGCCAATGTTAAGGTAGGACCCATGACTTTGCCTACTTGAGTGTGTGCACCAAGTTGTGACACAAAAATAACTCTTAAAATGCCATTTTTTTTTAAAAATTAGAAAAGTATGAAGTTCATGAGAAAATGAAGATAGTTATGCTCAAAATGTGAAGACGCAGCAAGAACAAGAGTTGTAGTGCTTCTAATCTACTTTATAAACTGCTTTTTTTTTTTAAAATAATGAAGATTAAGGGTTTGAAAAAGAGGGGCCACCAAAAGTATTTTTTTTTTTATAAAAAAATAGCACAACATATGTTGTGGCCCCTCTAAAAAGTTAAAGATTTTTTATAATTTCAAAAATCACTACAGTGAGAAATGATTTTTTAGAATTTCAAAAATCACTACAGTGAGAAATTAACTAACACCATTTAGTTTATCCTAGTTTTTTTAGCTAATTTTTTAATGAATGCTATTTTACCAAGTTTTGAAGTGGACACATCCTGAAAAGTAGAAATTTGAGGGTTCTCCCCCCTAAATTTTCAGAAAACTAATCGAAAATCATTTTTTAATCAATACGTGTAGAATAGAGTCTAGTTTCTAAAAATATAATTTGTTTTAGAATTCGATGAACGAGTAAAAATTTATACCCAAACTAGCACATGGTTTTTGACAAAAAAACAAAGGCACTAACAAAAAATCTAAAGATGAAAACCTCAACATAATCAAAATGTTGAAAAATTTATATGGTTATATAGGTAAGAGAGAGCCTAATGTCATCATGGTTTTTTATAAATATGCATTAAAAAACGTGCAACCTTGATGGATAGCGTGGCCAAAAATGTGTGAAATTTTGTTACCCTTTCACAAAATCACATCCTTGGCATGAAATGGATGCCGAAGGAAAAATCTAACCCTTTGGGTTGGTATTTCCCAATGAAATCAATTTGGAGCGCGCGCCAAATCTTCATGCATCAGTTGCCAAATGTGAATGTTGAGTTTTTAGAATGTATTTTGTATAAGTGTTTCTTTTTTCTTTATCTTTGTCTTTCTTTGGCAGTAAAACTATATACATAAAATAAACATTTAAATATAAGTTGACATTTACATATGGACATTTAATTTCTTGTATTTTAAGTTATATTTCATGTATATAGTTTTAGGATGTTTTAGAGTGGTTTCATATATTTTGGAGTTATAATACAAATTCTAGTTTTTGGAAGATCTTATAATTTTTTAGACTTAGTCAAATTTTAGGAATTAGCATGTCAAATTTCAATAATTAGGAGGTCAAATTTCAATTATCAACAAGTTGTATCATCTCTCTCTCTCTCTCTCTATCTCACTCATTGTTCATCTCTTATGCTCTAGACCTCTCTCTCACTACCTCCATCCTTTTATCTCTCCTTTGAGTTCAAGAACTACATCTCTACCTCTCCATCTCTCTCGCTCTCTCTCTATCTCCTTCCCTCACTCCCGCTCTCGCTCTCTCTTCCCCCCTCTTTCCCTCTCTTTTCCTTCCACCCACCTTCGCTCTCTACTCTCTACGAACCTATCCTCTATACCTCTTTCTCTCTCCCTCCCCTCTTAATCTCTCCACCTTCCTCCTTACCTCTCTTCTTTCTCTATCACCCCTCTCTCTCTCACTTCTCCCTCCCTCTCTCTCTACTCTCTCTATATCAACTCTCTCTCCCTACCTATACCTCCCTCCCTCCTATCTCTCTCTATCTCACCTATCTATCCCTCCCTCCCTACCTCTCCCTCCCTCTCCCATTCCCTCTCTACTCTCTATCTCCCCCTCCCTCTACCTACCTCTCTCTTTGTTTATCTCTCACCTCTCTCTCCATCCCTACCACTCCCTCCATCTCTCCTTCCCTATCTACTTCTCTCTACCTACCTATCCCTCTATACCTCTTTTGGCTGAAGGGGAAGATACATAGATGGGAGATGTCCAAGGCATTGTTGGTTTTGAAAAGTGAAGGAAGATACTATATATGCAATATATATTTTAATCTTATTTTTATTAACAAATTCAATTTTATCCTAAGAAAAGCTTATCAATAAAGAATGTTATAATAAATTTTATAAATTAAATAATGAATCATAATTGTGCACACTCATTAATAAATTAGATACATTCTTATTATAATCGTCTTAAATTTGAATATCGATCATAAGTTCTCTATCCTACATAACTATAGCATTATAACATAAATCATTCTTAAAATCATTTATAGTCTTAATATTAGTAAGAAAATAGCATCTTAGAAAATAAAGGTATTGTGTAGAATACACCAATGAATCCGATGACGTGTACAAGGGCATATGGTGTATTTATAATCATTTTCTCCAAGTAAAGAAAAAATGCCTCATTCAGAAAATAGCTATCATATTTATGATCAAATTTAAAAAAACTCATTTGCAAGACTGTAAACATTGGATTTGCACTTTTAATCGAATAATATTTATTTGATTAATTACGTGTCTACAGCACTCTATAAATTGAGCCTTCAAAAAATAGTTCCAATTTGTTAATACCTTGAGGCATGAGAATATCAAAATGACAACGATTGGAATTGAAACTACCTACTGAGGGCAAATAGCATATTCTGCCTTTCTAGCCTAATTGGATTTTGATTTAGATGTTGTGATTTTTGATAAATGAGTTTTATTAGTTATTTTTGTTTGTAATTAAACCTTGAAACAAAAGAGCAACTTTTTAATATTAATATTTGGATGCTCAAATCTTAAAGAATACTGAAACCTATCGATAAACTTGAGCATAATTTCAATTAAGACTTATGTCAATTCATTGACATTGCGTACTTAGAGTGTTCGCCGACCGAATGTCTCTTGAACTCTTTCAACAAGTGTCGCTGCTTTGCCGAATATAGGCAGAAAAGCTACTACTCACTAATGCCAATCTGCTCCTTAATATTATCCATTACAAACAATTGAGTAAGCTGTAAAATAGTACAAACTGCCGGAGAAGGGATAAATTGGACTGATCGATTAATATTATCTCCTTACACGAACTAAACGGGACCAAGCGTGGAGTGTGCAAGTTACATCCAACAAGCATTCAGATTCTGATCATCCAGATCGCACTAGGCGCAGGAGAGAGCATAAGTCTAAAATGAAAACTAAGGACTTTTCCTAAACAATAGACTCCAGTCCTAGACCACTGATGCCGAGAATGAGGCGTCCTCAACAATTTAAAGAAGAGGCTGAGCTTCTAACCTCATGGCATATTACAATTAATTTGGAATCCGTCCATACGTTTTTGACACACATCCCACTAACCTACCACACTATGGAGTAGACAGTTGTTAAGCATTCTGCCATAAACACTGACATAGTGGAGGGAAAAGAAAGTCACTTTTAGGACACCCGTGAGTGAGAAGGGCCCACTTAATACCCGTAAGTGGCTACAGGGATCTTGCTTTGTAAGACAGGGTTGCATCCTGTTGTCACATCTTAACATGGGTGACATCACGACACTGACAAGCCCATGTGCTAGCCATCAGAATGGTATCGGATCTAATAATTGATCTAGTAACTCATGGTATGCTCGAACCCAATCTTTAGTTCTGGGGTTAAAAGCATAATCAATTTGAACCACATAATCTTGAGAATAGGCCTGGTCTAATTCCATTCTTTTGGCAAGGAGTGCTGGTTTGAGATTGATTTCCATATTTTCAATTTTTACTTCTGGTCTCCATCTGGCTTCAAGAGGATATAATTCAATCCTAGGGAAACGATATCCTGTTCTTGGATAATGCACCAAGTATTGAATCATACAATCATATATTGTACTTCTCAATTGTGGGTATAATAGATTCAGGAATTCCTCCATATCAGGATTGAATCTGGGGCCAACAATATCAACATATTCTTCAAAAGTATCCTGATCAAAGCTTATACGTGTGATGAAACCAAATTTTAGTCCTTTTAATAAATTCATCTTACTTTGTTTTGACCAGTTCATACCAAACAACCCTTTGATGCCGATATGGATAGAATTGTTTCCACACCAATACTTGATTGGAGCTCTTGCTAAACCAAAGGATTCTTTGAATTCTTCTTCTTCATCTGAATCTATTAATCCTTGGTCATGATGATAGTGAATTAAATTTTTCATATTTCGAAGCCATTTATTCAAGAAATATGATTCCAACAAAATAATAATTATTTCTTTGGGAAGAGTAGGAAGAGTGATTAAGTTTCCATTACCATAATTTACCATATACATGGCAACACCATCTGGTCTATACCAATCTGGAGAATTAAACTCAAGATCAGTATATATGGAACCTGCAAGTTCTTTGGTCAGGGCGTCAGCTAGTGGATTATTCTCTCCTTTTATCCATTCAATGTCAAAATCATAGCTGAGGAACTCGAAATACCATCTAGCAATTTGGCCTTGAGCAATATCTTTGTTCGGCTTCTTCTTGAGTAGGCTTCTCATGGCTTGACTATCAGTTTTCACAGTGAATTTTACTAGCTTTAGGAAGATCTTGAACTTTTCTATTCCTTTTTTGACTTCCAGTATTTCTTTCTCATAAATATGATATTTGCTTTCTATATCTATGAAAGTACCAGAACGATATCCACAAATATTTTGCTTTCCATTTCCTTCTTCCCGCATTAGTACAGTACAGTAGGTGTTATCAGAAGCATCAGTGTACAGAAATAAAGGTAAGTCAGAAGCAGGAGTCTGCAGAGCAGGCAAATGTTGACATTTTGCTTTAATTCTTTGAACTGCTTCTGTTGCTTCTAAAGACCATCCTTCTTTCTTTTCTTTTAGATGAGATTGAATGATTTGGCGATCTTCAGCTAAGCCTTTATAGAAAGGGGAAACATAATTCAGACATCCCAAAAATCTCTGAATTTGCTTTTTATCCTGAAGAAAGTCAGGGAATTCCTGAATTCGCTGTAAGATATGTGGCTGAAGTTGAACTTGGCCATTACTCAGGTGTAAGCCAAGAAAATCAATTTGGCTTTGTCCAATCACCATCTTTTTAGCTGTTAAACATATCCCATATTTTCTAATGGCTGCATAGAGTTCTTCAAGATGCTGCAAATGGTCAGTAACTGAATCAGAGAAGATAAGAATATCATCAATATAAACAGCACAAAAGTCTTTCAGATGCCTTAATGCCTGATCCATACGTCTTTGGAAATATGCAAGAGTTGTGCACAAGCCGAAAGGCATGACGTTCCATTCATACAATCCTTGTGGGACTGAGAATGCTGTCTTATATCTGTCTGATTCTTTTACCTTAATTTCCCAGAATCTTGATTTACAGTCAAACTTTGAAAAAATCTTTTTAGTGGCAGCTCTTATGATTAAATCGGTGCTAAATGGTATGGGATAGTTAAATGGAAGGATAATGTCATTAAGAGGCTTATAATTGATGCAAAGTCTCTTTTTCCCTCTTACCTGTTATGCTCTCTTGTTGACTAGGAAAGTTGGGCATGCAAATGGACTTTTACTAGGACGGATGAAATGTCTGTTAAGTAATTCTTGCAACTGCTCGTCCATTTCTTTTGTTTCTTTTGGACTCATTAGATAGGCTGGCTCATGAGGTATGACTGATTGACACTCTGGCCGTATCTGTATTTCACATTCTTCATGATCCTGGGACCAAAACTGCAATGGGTTCATGCTGCAACAATCTATTTCAAATCTCTGTTTAATTTCATTGAACACATCAGGAGGTTTCTCTGCTAGTTCTTTTACTGACTCTTTATGTTTCTTTTTCCCGCTATGTTCAAACTTATGGTTCACAATTTTAAGTGCAGGAATCTCAATC